>JAAAKO020005931.1:0-19811 GCA_010015015.2 Bolitophila cinerea | reverse complement strand
ATTTTCGCTAGCTCCCATACACAAGAATCGTATATATTTAGCGGGGGATTGCCATCGGGGCAATACTTTGATAAATGGGGTTTTCCACATTTTTCCTAGTTTTCAGTTTGTGTGAATAACATCTACACACACACGCGTACAAAGTAAGGAAAACACCATATATCCATATGCATTTGTGTGCATGTGTGCGTGTAAGCAGAGCCAACTGCTTAAATTTTGACGTAAAAAAAAATTACTATTGTCAGATTTAAGGATTAATTACACAACTGACATTTATCATAATCACAGTTAGGGACAATTCTGTCATAACGCAATCCCTAACTACTTTGACGTCGGTCGTAATCAATCCCAATGTCTCTTTAAAACACAATAAAATACGACAAATTAAAACAGTGCTTGGATTCTTACAAATTTTCAATTTGAAACACGCCCACGCAAAAAATGTATGTGATATTGAAATTCACAAGCAATGCCGCATGCTATGTATCAACATTTTATGATAAAATATTTTTTTTATCAACTCCTTCATACCAGTTAATAAAATTTTTGATACATAGTCTCGTTTATAGTATTATATTATTCATATAGTATTGCTTTTTTTAAATCACATACATATGTTGGCGTGGGCATGTTTCATCTCGATAATTTGTAAGAATCCCAGTACAGGCCACTCAACTTTCACTGGTTTTACGGGTTTAAGGCAAACGGTTTTATCGTGTTTTTAATCGTGTACTAATCAAAATTTAATAAATATGAAATGTCAAAATGTTAATTTAGTTAGTTCACAGCGTTTTTTTGCTGAAATGTTGTCATGAAAATGAAACAAAGAAAATAACATTATTGGGAACTCGTCAAACTTAGAAGTCAGGATTGGCAACAATATATAAATGGCAACGATGCAATGTTAGAATGCCCTAACAGAATAAAATTTTCGCCGGCGTCGGATAGCTGGAAAACGTGGAATGAACTATATAATAAGAACCAGTAAATTACAACCCACTGTCGACCAATTTCGAAAATGTTAGCTGTGTTATGAAATAAATAATTATTTTGGCTTTTTTTTTTGTTTATTTGACGAGGAATATTTTACGTGCGTGCACTCTATCCCGCCTATGATCCGCGGAAAATCTGCAATTTCGTTAAATTGAAACGCCTTTTCTAGACGCTCCATTTTTTTAAGCGTTTCAGGATGGCTTTGCATAGAGGAGGCAGGATTCGCGACACAGTCGCCGGGTGCAGATGTTATCCGCGGTTGTTTGTTAAAAACGCACGCATGCCAGCAATGCCACAAAGTGGTCCACTGTTTCTATTTAGCCATAATTAGACCCTTTGATGCTCATCACCGCCATCTTATCCTGTGGTGGGAGAGAGCGAAGAGGTTATCGACTAAAATGCCATAATAGAAATTCCAACTGCTGGTTTGTATTGGCATCTAGTGCCATGCAAACTTAAACCACATCTGCTTTGAAAGAGGCTAAACCACAGCGCACAGCGGATGTTGGAAGTCCTCATTAAAGTGTCACGAATCCATCTGGCGCGAGAACATCATTCTTAGGCCAGAATTTGGTATGTTGTAAGACTACTTGACTAAGTCAATATCCCCGAGAGGGTATTAGTCCTGCGGTACACTTTACGATTATTTAAAATTGAACAAATTTCCTATTTACTAATCAAATAGCGTATTTTTTAAATTGTTTTTAAAATTATAATGTGGTCATTTAGTGTCAAAATGTTTTTTTGTAACTACAATTTATTCATTTTTCCTTCACGTGCCGATGGTACCCGGTCCGAATCCTGGCTCAGATCTTTCTTTGTTCATCTCTAAAAAATGTTATAATTTAAAAAATAAAAGTAAATGTCAATGGTGACTACCCATAATACATAAGTTATGCGATGGAAAACTACAATAATACAATTAAAAATAAAAGACCGTAAAGATTATGTAACATTATTCCATTTTTTTAAAACAAACGAGGCACTCGTGAAAACTGCGGCTGGAGATTTTTTTAACAACAGAAAATTGCATAAACTAAATTTGTTAAAACAGAATTTTGAAAAAAAAATACCGCTTCCTTAATACACCCTCCACTCCACAATATATCCGCCTCATAGACATACAATTAAAAATCTTTTTTTTTAAATTGAAAACAAATATTTTATTTTTAAAAAAAAACATTTTGAAATAAATTAGTTTATTTCTGAAATATATTTTTTTAAAAAAAGTATTCTTATAAGACGGCAAAACATTTTTAAATAGTTAGTCTTGAGACGCCAATACTCCAGATCCACTATCCTCAAATAAACTATTTGATTCTCAAAATAAACTGTCTTGCAGATAAACGTTTCGTCGAATAGTGGATTTTTCAAAATAGTATTTTGAAATAAAATATTTTCCTTTATTTTCCAAATCAAATATTTAAAAAAATAAATTTGAAAAAAACATGATTTAAAAAATGAAACTTATTTATTTTAAATTTGTCAATGGCCCACTGCCACAGAATTAATAAAAAAATTATAATTATAAAATAAAATTGGAATTAGGTCCTTATATTGATTTTCAAAATCTTATTTCAACCATAATCTTGTTTTTTGAAAATCCTGTTTTTCAAAATCTTGTTTTTTGAAAATCTTGTCTTTAAAAAATCTTGTTTTCGAAATATTTTATTTAAAAAAAAAATTAAAATTATACAAAAAATCATGTGTAACGCGAGAACTGTCTCCTTTTAAAATACATTGCGCCTATTATCCTATACGGCCTATGGAACACAACAAATGCACCAGATTCCCAAAAGAATGTCAAGGTCGGTCACACATTCTCCCATCGCAGCGATCGTCGATCTTTCAACGTGATCATTTGCATAAATGAAGTTTTCGTGTTTTTTATTCGCCTGTTTGTTTATATATTATGTATATAGGTATATATATATATTCATATTTGGTAGCAACAAAGAATATATGTATACATTATAAATTATGCTGGATGCATTTAAAACGCGCCAATGCCAAAACGTTCGCGCCCTGCGTTTGCAGTTTTGTAACCCCGCGGCAGCGACACGGTTGTGTTGTGTTGTGTTTTAAATCGCCAGCACATTTAAATAACATAAAAATCCTAAATAAATTATTGGAACAATGTTTTATTCAGCGTATGCAGCGGCGCGGTCTCCTGATCGGGAGCTGCATTGGGGGGCGTCCCCGCATATGCATAAAATGAATGCACGCAAGTGCCGACCTACATATACACGCGGCATCAGAATACTTTATATATATATATATATATATATATATGTAATGTACATTTTTATTATGTATGTGTGAGTGTGTACACAGTGTCTGCAAACATAATTTATACAAAACGACGCTTCGATTTGAAAATGATTATAATTTTAAATTCATAATTGCCGGTTAAAATCTAAGAAGTATGTTATTAAAATTGCGCTACCGTTTGGTCCGCAAATTTATAATGACGGTACAAGTACAACTAATATATAAATAAATGAGTATTCTATATACACAAAGAGATATATATATATATATATATACTTACGTATGCAAATATTAGTATATATATATACAGCGCCGGGAGTTATGTACTCGATCGTATGATGTGAGTACAAATTACATTTGCGATAAGAGTATAATGTATTATTATCGTGCGTGTTTAGGTAACGTATGTGCAGAAATATAAAAAGATTATTAATAGTTATTAATAAATAATACGGACGCTTTCTTAAGCTGGGTCTTCGTTGACATATTATCATGATCATTGGTGGATAATTAATCATTCAGAATTTTTTGCATTATGAATATCTCTGTAAAAACATATATTATTTATAATTACAATTTATATCATTATAAAATATTTGGAGTGTCTTAAAATAAAACGAACCATTGTGCACCCCTTCTATTTTCAGGGCTAGTTTTAGCTATTATAATAGATAATATAGTTAATATGGCATCCAGTTCAGATTAAAAGCTTATTTTTAACTATATTTTTTTTGGAAAATCCAGTTTTTTCGAAAACTTGTCTTTCAAAAATCTTGTTTTTCAAAATATTTTTCTTAAAACAAGTCTTGTTTTAAAAAGTCATGTGGACCCAAAACCACCTAAAAATGCTTATTTATAACGATTTTCCCCCAGTAGACATTTGTTTCCTTGTTTCAACATTTTAAATGTTATAAAACCTCTTTTTTAGCCAGGCCCGTAGAGAGAAAGGGGGGCTGTTGTTTCCAACCGGGCTTGGAGTTTCGGGAAGGACCCGGATTTTAGATGACAACTATTGTTATAATCCACATACGTATAGGTAGCGCTGTTATGAAAACGAGACAATGATAAAATAAAATTGTCTTTAAGTACATCGACAAACAAAATATTCAATTTAAAATAATCATTGATGTATTTACGTAAATTATATGCATAAACTATATTATTTAAATGTAGAATTCGATTGAATTTATTGTAAAAGTGTTTTTTTAATAATAGTATAATAATTTAAAATATTATGTTTAACAACAAAAATCAGACTGCTATATATTTATGTCTATTAAATATATTATATATTTCAGAAAGAAATAAAAATATACAAATCATAATAATAAAATATATTGTAAATGTTTGCCTTTGATTTTCTTAACAAATATTGTGACCTTTATACTCATTGAAGATACATGCTTTCCACCGCATGCGCAAAGGCGCATTTATGCAAAATATTTGGTTTACCATTGCAGTACTTATTAGTTTGATTATATATATTTTTGTATCTGAGCTGATCTTAAGAGAAACCCAAACTTTACTAAAACACATACATTTTATTAAAATGAGAAATAGTCAACAACACTTGTAAACATAGAAAGAAAGAGATAGAAAATAGAAAATTTGAGAGAAATAAAATGAGAGAAATTGATTTTGGGTGATTTTGTGAAAAACAACACATTTTTATATGATTAGAAACACATTTTTTTGTGATAGATTTTCAATTATTTGGTGGACAATATTAAATTATATTGAGTAAGCTAAATTGTATGCCGATATTGAAATAATCCTATCTAATTTTTTTATAAACTTGTTTTTAGGGGCATAAAAAGACCCTTATTTTCACCCCTGGGCCTATATTATCACTCTACGGGACTCTAGACATAAATTTAGCTAAATCTTCAATTAGGCTGGCAGCATGCCAAAGAACCCGTTGCGATTCATACAAACCAATTCACAACATGAGACATTCCATTTTTAGAATTCAAAAATCGCGAACACATTTTTTACGAATTTCATTCAAACGAATTTGATTTTTGGACGCTCACCCCGCCGTCGCCCGCCCGCGGACCTTACAGAATTAACATTGCATACCAATTATTACCTTTTTAAATGGTTTAATATCGGATGATTGATTATAAAGTATACACCTTCAAAATAAGATTTAAAATGAGGGTGATAATATTTCTGAATTACCCGCCATTGGTTTTAATTTACTAGCGTAACAAATATTATTTAAAAAATAACGTTACTTGGTTAATTTCTTACGCAAAACATCTTTCTAATGGTTCTAAATAGGTTCGGCGGAAAATGATTCGCCTTTAATTCTGCTGCCCCTGAATTTTAATAATTTTCAATGGAATTGTCACACTGTTCATTTTGTAAGGTAAGCAGAGCGGGTGACGGCGGGGTGAGCGTCCTAGAAATCAAATTCGTTTGTACGAAATTCGTAAAGAATGTGAAAAATTCGGCGGGGTATAGCTGTAGGTCTTTTGTATGTAATACAATTTTTAAAATGTTTCAGTTTTGGCGGGGTGAGCGATGGCGGGGTAAAATACCAAAAAAATGTGTGAATGTCGACGGGGGGACATTCTATAAAACTGCTTTCCTAAAATTATGTTTCCATTGTGGTTTTTTCTCTAGTTTAAAAGTCAAAGTAGACAGCGGAGCCAGCATCGCCGAGGTAAAATTTGTATCACCATTAGGTTTACGAAATTGATTTCCTTTACTACAGTGTTTTTCCAATTCATATATCATTGTATTTTTGTAGTTTTTCTTATTATTCATAAGTTGGAAATGCTACTTTACCGGAAACTATATTACCTGGAATAGTAAAATACATTTTTAGGCAGTCCTTGAAGAGAGTAGAGGGGTTGATACTTTCGATAACATTCTAGTTTTAAAAAACGGGTATTGAATAAAATTTAAAATGTGGGTGAGGTTGTTTGGTTGGTTTAATAGGTATTAAACAATCTATTACTTTAAAAAAAAATTTGACTGTTTACATCTGTTTTTAATTGAGAGAATATTGTGAGGGTATTTTAAATGATATGATAGTAAAAACAGAATTAATAAAAGAACATTTCATGAAATACAAATACAAAATCCCCAAAATCAAAATACACTAATTCAAAATAACCACAATAATACCGAAGATCTAATTTATCAATGTATATGTCAAAGATGACTAAAAAAAACTAAAACTACAGATAAGCAAGCGCTCAGTATTAACACAAAATATATATATACATAAACTGGTCTAATCTACGATTTTCGTGAGACATTTTATTCAGCCTTTAAGAAAACCTCAAACTGTTGGAGCTGAGTAGTTTTTATCAACTCCCTACCTGAGATAACTGCCTAAAACTGAAAACTACGAGTTTTGCCTTATGTTTTCCAAGGACAGAGATCATCAAAATCAATGCATCTGTGCACCTGCTATAAAAACCTCTATTTTTGTTAGTAATTTTCTCAGATTTTTCAATGACATCAATTTTTTCAGTAGTTATCAGTATTAGTAGCTGATTAGTATTAATCCGGTCACTACCTGAGACAACTGCCCTTAATAAGGAATGTCTGAATTCACTTCTACTTTGATGGTTTATATTTGGATTAAAATCTTGTGAGTAACCTGTTGTATTTTGTATTTTACGTTTTTAACCAAAAAGCGTTATATATGAATGTCAAACATATATTTTTGTTATTAGATCAAATTTGCCATCAGTTTTTTTAGAGAGTTTTTTTTGTGCATTATCGTCACTGTGTATTTTGTTGTGGTTTTATTGTTTTCAATAATGAGAATAAACGTCAGGAAATTGAGACTTATTCTCACGAAAAATCCTGAGAATAATGCACAAGCCGAGACTTATTCTCAAGAGACTTAACGTTACGAAAAATCCTAAGTTTTACACAACCAGGCCTATGCATTACTTTTTAGTGGCGTTAAGTCTCTTGAGAATAAGTCACAGTCGGCCTGTGCCTTATCGTCAGGATTTTTTCTTAAAGGAGACGGTGTTTAAAACAAAAGAATGTTTTGAGTTTTATTCAAAATTATGAGAATTGTACTTATGAAGGAACGGATTGATTTTCTTTGCTTTGCAAAAAAACAAGCATAATACTCTTAAAAACAAGTAAAAGATTAACAAAAACCAATTTTATTTTTATTTTTATTTTTTGTGAAATGGAACATTTTTGGCAAGATAATTCTGCAATTACTGTACTTCAGCGCGTTAGTTTTACAATAAAATCTTGACAGTAATGCACAGGCCGACTGTGACTTATTCTCAAAAGACTTAACGCCACTAAAAATTGTGAGAGTAATTCACAGGCGGACTGTAACTTTTTGTCAGGATTTTTTGTGGCGCTAAGTCTCTTGAGAATAAGTTACAGTCGGCCTGTGCATTACTCTGACGATTTTTCCTGTCGTTAAATCACTTATGAATAACTCACAAGGCGCCAGTTGGGACTTATCGCAACGATTTTTTTCGTGGCGTTAAAACTGTGATTAAAAGTCTCTAAAACATAGAAACTTAGTGTAAAAATGTGTGAAAAATGTTTAAAAAATAATTTGTAAAACAATATTAAAAAAAAACTACGGACCTTGTTATTTAAAGTGTTCAGTTCAATTGAAGTCCAAATTAAAATGGAAGTCATTGTAATTAGAAACACATGTTTTTCTAGAAATCATTGACTACAGGTTTTTACAGGTTTTTTGACCAAGACTAAATTATAATCAGAGTTACAGATTATTAATAAAATTAACTCAACTGGATAATCGGACAACATTCTCAATTCCTGAATTTATAGAAAAGCTGCACGATCGATATTTAAATTTGATCCTATATATTCAGATTTGCTATTTATACTTAAAAAGATTATTTAAGTTATCAGAAATATCGGAATAAGATAGGATACTAAAATATCTAGTTTTGCCTTATTCGTATCGTCTCTTTCCTTGAAGAGTGTCAGAGTTTCAGAAACAAGGGAGGGAGGGAGAAAATTTAATGCCAGCATGCCGACTTCCATTAGGAAGTCAATCTTCGGAATTCTTTCTATCATTCTACTATATTGTGCTTTTCTGTTACTCCAAACAAATTAATTTTAAATAATGATTGTATCCAGTTTAAAATTATGTTATTTTTATTAACTATTATTCAGTTGAATTTTGTTTTTATATAGAATATACTATTTCTTAAAAAAAAAAGCTCAAATTTACTTATAAGTACAAAAAATCTTTTTTTTTATTTTGAGAATTGTTTTTACGTGTGTTAGCTTCTTTTAGACACTCATTATCATAGACTTTATACACGAAATGGACTGGATTTTCTATGTACGGACTTGTAATGAACATCTCTTAAATTCCAGGCAGTATTTTAGTTATTTTTGTCGCTTATTTACGCGCACATTTTTAAATATTGAAAATTCAACTATTATTTAATTATTTTACCATAAAAGCTTGTAAATTAGTTAAAAATATGATAAAAACCTAAAATAGTGTCTAAATAATACATTTTAATCATTTTAATCGCCAATTTTAGCGATTTTAGGATTTCATTGCCATGGCAACCCATGTAAAAAGTCATTTCTAAAAAAAATGATTTTAAAACTCGTCACGTCAAAGTCGACTGCCTATTTTCATAAAGATGTTCATTACAAAAACATAACCTAACGTCTTTTCTAGAGTATTATTGCACTTAGCTCATTATTATTACAATGCATAAGAGAATTTCTAAAATTTTATTTTCGAGATTGTATAAATGTATAATTATATAATTGTAAAAACAAGCGAAATATACTTAAAAAAATAAAACAAAATAAACCTCAAAATGTACCAGTTTGGCTGAAACTAACTACATGTATCAATAATGGTTTTTAGTTAGTTATTACCCTGTTGATTTTGGTAAAATCGCGATAATTATATTTAGTTCGGCTTGAAATACCGTACTGGATAATCAAAAAGTATGCAAATCTCTATATATTATACCTGAGAAAATGTCTGCAAATAAAGTTTGCTTTTCTGTAAAATGACTTCGGGGGAAATCATCTCGATCTGGAATTATTACCCTTTCTTGCAAATGATTAAATATAATTCCGATTTTTAGGCTATTCAATATAATTTTATCACTAGATGGCGGTACTCATATATCATTATAGCATACATTTAGGCGCGACTTCCAATAGATGGCGTTTTGTTATTTGAATAGCCTATTATTTGGCGCAACGCATTTATCATATGTTCAAACCAATAACACAAAATGTCTACGAGATGGCGTACCGAATACTTTTTCCAAGTTAGGATAACGCACAAACGCATTGATAACCGCGCGCGCCTCTTTTCCTTTGTGTTTGTTTATGCTGTCAGATAAAAAGTGACATTCAAACTTCAAATATATATATAATAAATTTATATAGTTGTTGTTTTGGTTTCGAGTGAGCAAACCCAAGATTAAAATTGCAAGTTTTTTTTTGGTGTTTAATTAGATTACATCGCATTTAGTATATAAACTGTGCCCTAGTCTCTTTTACTAATCTAGATCTGTCCGAACGGCTAGCATGTAGCACAGCAGACTCATTATATTGTACTAACGCATACATACAACATAAAGATCACCCACAGCAGTTAATAGGTTTGTATTTACTTATTAAAATGCATAAGATTTCCCGTATTGGTTTTATTTACTTAATTCAGAGTGTGTGTGACGCTCGGCGTTCATTATATGCAGTGAACAAACTTTGTTGTATTGTTATCTTACATATTAAATTCCATTAAGCGTAATTCATTTGGCAAAGGAGCGCCCGTCAAACAGCCAGAGCGAATACTCTTGCATTGGAAAAAAAACTATGGTTTTCTGTACAATCCTAAAGTACGTGCTGATTACACTGGCACTGTTGCTGTTTGCTGCTTTCAGTTTTGCTGCTCGTATTTTGTTTGTGTAGTTCGAAAACAACCGATTGAGAGAAAAGCCGAAAAAATATATATAACAAAGAATCCCTTTGGTGCCCCTGAAGCTCCAACAGCGCTTTTATCCAATAACACACCGCATAACCAGAGCCAAACAAGAAATGCAGTGACTCATTGTTTAAAAAAAAGAAAAATTGGTAAATAATAATTAAAGAAATACACACATAATTTACTCTTTTAGAATATAGAATAATAATTTAGGCTTCTTGTGTGTTAATCTTAGAGGTATATCCTAATTTGATGTTTGGTAAATTGTCAATAGTTTATAGATTGTTATCAGATTCGTATCAGCATCTTTTGATAAATGTTGTTTCACTTTGTTTAAAATATACGTTTTATCAGCTGGTTTTGTTCCTTCCATTTTGTTGATTCAGTTTTACTGTATTACGTTGTTATATATTACAACTATATGTATTTGTATATAAATAACATATTCGTCTACGTTATATGTGTGCTTATTTGTGTGAGTGTGTTTGCTTCCACTCTTTCTGATTTATGCTTTGAGTGTTTGTTTGAAATATGCACTTAGTATTTGTATGATATGTTCTTGTTTTTAGAATATAGATCTTCAGCCAGTCTAGCACGATGTACATTTAAAACTTTCCTAGATATATCAAACTCTATGTAAGTGTTTCAATTAAATTGAATTGATTTCACTTAAATTATATCGTCAGATTTGATACGGTTAAAAAGTAAATATCTTACTGTATATTTTTATATATTCTGATTACATAGAATAAGAAGGATTCATTTGTGATGAAAGAGTAGCATATTATGTTTCAATTAAAAATATCTTGATTCCAACTATCAAAAGACAAAGACTAAAAAAACCTTTTTCATATAAAAAACAAAATCAATTGATAAAAAAAGTTTATTTTGTAAACAAATATAGAAAAATGTGTATTGTTTATACGGAAAGCTTTGAGAATTAAGGTAACAGCTTTGTTGTGTGTACATATTACGTTTCTAAATATATTTCTCAATTAAAAAACACTAAAGAATGTTTATATTTTAGAAAACGAAATGACGCACGATGAACGTGACGTTAGATTTGCTGCTGAATCGCTATACCACAACGTAAACAACATGTACCGCCAATACCCGCCAATAGACTACAACTGTAAGTATATAGATCACACCAGACAACTCAAAAAACCCTTTCATGACAAAATTCCTAAATCATACGCTTTACTCTAGCTCGCTCTCACTCCATCAATTTCATAACTGAGGATTTTCTAGCCGGCTATATGCAGGATGGCCGAATGTCAGTGGTGCGTCGCTTCTTCTGTCTCTTTGTCACATTCGATCTATTTTTCATCACCCTGCTTTGGCTGATTTGTATACTGGTAAGATTTTTTTAAATATATACACGACAGTTTAATATGTGAGATTGGTTTATTTTAATTTAGATTACCGGTGACAACATATACAATGCACTAAAAACGCAAATTCTACAGTACTCGATATACAGTTCACTATTTGACATCGTAATGGCTGCAATCTGCAGATTCGTCGTTCTACTACTGTTTTACGCCATTATTTACATTAATCACTGGGTTGTGATAGCAGTGAGTACTTTATGGCTTTAGCATATAATGCAATCATTATTATTATTATTTAATTTTATTTTTTCAGCTATCGACTTCAGGATCTTGTGCTTTTTTAATATCAAAAGTGTTCGTTTTTAATGTAAGAAATGCTATGCAGTTTATATTATTGTAAATTTAATAACACATAAACTTACACAGTGGGTAGATTCTCCTCAACCGGTGTTTGAGGTTTTACTGATAGTTATCTCGTTCGTTTTGGCCTGGGGTGAGGCCTGGTTCCTGGACTGCCGAGTGATACCCCAAGAAAAACACGCTCGCAATTTAGTCACTGGTACGTTTTTTACCATGTCGCACAAAGACACACATAAACTGATTTGTTTTTTTTTCAATACTATTCCTGAAGCTATATCGCCGCCACTCGTTGACGATCGAACGCCATTAATGGCTCCGTTCCTAAGTTCAGCCCCACATCCCGAGAGCATATTTTATTCACCATTCGAAACCGTTCATAACAGCGATGACGAGGAGGACGAAGTAAGTTTTTAAAAAAATATATTAAATAACAAATAATCGAGATAAGATTAGATTATCGACTCTTTGGATAGGTCTCGTCAGAAAAGTACCTAAATAATATTTTTTTAAACAAAATATTCATGCAAATAGAAATTAATATACACGTTTAATAATTAAGATTGATTTACCACCTTATTTTTAAAATAATACAATCATTATAAAGTTTTAAAAATACTGATCAAATATAGAAATATATGAAAAATACATATTAACACGGATATTGAAAAAACTGATTAAACATTATCTTAAAATTAATTTAAATCCTATTTTTTATGTTTATAATAAGGTATTATTAAATAATACAGGAAAATAAGCTATGTTTTTATAGTTTATCTTTTTATAATATACTAAACATAAGAAATCGGTGCCGAAAAAATTGTCTAAAAAAATTTAAACTAAGAAAACATCGTGTATTTGTTTGAAAAGTCTTTTTTAATATATGTTTATCAAAATTTGTTTTTTAAAATAAAAAAAACGGTCAAGTTGTTTTGATTAAAAACAATGATAAATATTTTAATAAGCCAAAACATCAAAACTACCGAATCGATTATATTTTTTTTATTATTACTTTGTAAAAAAAAATATATATATAAAAAAGAAGAATTGATATATAATACTATATATATATATATATATATATATATATACTATTTCAATTGTACAAATAGTAGATTTATTTGTTCAGCTGATTTCAGCCGATTTTATCGGTTTCGAAGTCTGTTATTTAATTATTTTGTAACACAAAGAAGCACATTATTGCAACCGGCTAACGTTCAACGATAAACAATATTTATCATCCCTACCCATGATATTTCATCACGACAAACTTCTGCTTATATATTCTCCTCTCAAACAATATTAACCCTCCAACTACTTCGAGACACATACACTATTTTTTCCTGAGAAAACTGTATTTATGATTTTCCAAACTGTTTTTATTTGATAGATATAAGATAAAATGTATTCTCTAATTTTCTACAAACCTCCCCTCTTAGATGTTGGTGTTATTTAATTCCTCAAAAAACAATTTTGTATTTCGCTGGTTTTTTAATTTTTTTATACTTGTTTGGCTTGTTTTTTTTGCACTTGAATCAGTAATTTCACTAATATATAAAATAGCAAATAATATGAAATCAATGAATTTTTTTACTAATATTATAATATATAGACTATAGAAAAACATATGTTGTCGCGTAAATAGCCCTCAGATAAATTTATCAGTATCGTAATTTTTATTATTTTGAGTCCCTCATCCCGAATCCAAAGTCGGATCTCAAATTGGCTCGGACGTTTAGTTTCACACGTGAGAGGGTTAATATTTTATGATTCTGTGTCGATCTTTCGTTTCTACGTAATGTATTTTGAGAAATATATAACAAAATATATTTATATGTATATATTATATACTATTTGTATTTGTATACAGCCTGTACAAGTTAAAAATGAACACAATTTCATTATTACTGTTATAAATTGTGTTCTATTCCGTTCTATTCCGTGTGATTAAAATGTCCAGTGCATAATATCCACAGAATGATTTTTCTTCAACAATGCTCCAGCAAAACTACTCAAAAATATATACTAAGTACATTTCAAAATGTATTAATTAATCTTAATCCACTGCGTTCTTTTACATTTATGCATCAATCATTTAGTTTCAATTAACGTTCCATATTCAGATATTCCACTAACGTGCGCGTGTCTCTCAGTGTGTGTGTGTGTGTGAATGTGTGCCTTTCGAATCCTAACCAAATTCAGCGTTTAAATTATAACAATATATATCGAGCAGACACAAAAACCGCATATCGCACGAATAAATCTCTAAAAGAAATTATAATATCCTACATATGCAACGATGGAATTGATTAGGCGATTATTCTTGAAACCAGAGATTATCTGTATTCATGAGAACCAAAATAATACTAGTGTAAGTGTGCTTGAGTTTAATTTAAAGGTATCATTCAATAAGACACCGTGATCGAAGAGAGATGCTGGACCAAGTTTATAGATAAAAGCAATTCTGTAAAAGTACAACAATTCTATCGTCAATATCTTTGCAGGATGAGGAATACAGGAGTATGGGCCGAGAATGTGTACGTAAAGCTAACGAGCTGCTCGAGTCTTCGGAGTGGAAGGTTGAGAAGGTCACGACAAAAGGAGACACAATCAAAAGCACGAAACGTGATAAAATTGGGAAAATATATAGATTAACAGTAAGTAGTTAAATAGCGCTAATAGGATTCACTTTTATTTTTCCTCTGTCCCAGGCAAGACTTCAATTTCCGGCCAAACAACTCCTTGAACATCTCTTCTATAAGATTGAGGATATTCCTAAATGGAATCCGACAATATTGGAGTCGAAAATTATTCGGGTGAGTTTTTAGTAGTTATTGAACTTATTGAACTTATTGAAAAATATTTGATGGAACCATTCGATTTACAGAAAATCGATACCCACACTGACATTTCATACCAAGCGACGGCCGGCGGTGGTGGTGGATTGGTAAAGAGCCGTGATTTTGTTAATCTTAGGTGCTGGCATCTCTGTCGCAACGGAAAAATTGTAGAGCCAGAGGACTACGACGACGACGACGTTGACGATGGCGGAATGTCGTCGCGTCAAACCGGATCCGTATCTACACTGCCCGGCAGACGAAACGATGACACAGATAACGAAAGCGTTACTCGTGAGCCTATTGATAAATTTGACAAGATGAACAAGTCAATGAGTGATGCTCGAATAGTGGAGGACAGCAAACAGAGACAATCTTCACGTGGAATGACTACTCTAAGTCAAAGCTTAGGCGCAAAAGCATTCTTCGATGATGATCTACAGAGTTGTACAGATGAGTCGTTTGCGGACGCCCAGGAAGATACAAGCTGGATGGTAGGCGAACCGAAACCATCGGGAAATGTTTACGTTAGTGCCGCAATTAGCGTCCCATACAGTACTGCTCCGCCAATGCCCAAATACACTAGGTATACTCTATCATTATATAATATTATTATCTTGACTGATGAATTCTAATTGTAAAAAATGTTTTGTTTAGGGGTGAAAATGTGCTGTCCTGCTGGGCTATGCGTGAAATTGACGGCAATGCTGAGTCGTGCATTTTTGAATGGTTATTGTGCTTAGACCTTAAGGGTTATTTTCCGCGTTATGTTCTAGACCAAGTAAAACGAATATAAATATAGTACTATTATATCTTCGCTAATATACCTTTGAATTATAGGCTTACACTACGCTCATGCAGGACTACATGGTGTTCTTGCGAAAATACTGTGCTGAAGTGCGACGTCACAAAATAAAGAAAGCTGCCCGTTTGGCTACCAGTTAATTAATATTGATTTATATATATATATGTTTAACCCTAACTCTCATTTACGTAATCTTAAAAAAAAACATTTATGTGTCGCGTATATCTAAATCAGTGTATTATAGTCACTGAAGATGTTTAACTATACATTTTGTAAGCGTATTTCTATCCCAAGTCTTGTGCTGAATTATGTAAAATGTCCCACATAATTTTCTTACATTTTTGCGTTGTAATTTATGTGATTTTAGTTTGTAAGCTTCAATGTATCGTGTATCAGAAAACAGATTGTATTTTTTAAAATTCATATTTTCGCAATAACAACACAACAACAAAAACAATTGTTAAATAAATACAAAACTAATTATGGTATTTCGTATGTGTTTAATTTGTGTGCTATGTGTGCGTCCAGTCGAGCATCTTTGTGAAATCTTTTTCGGCGAATTCGATCAGTTTGGCCTGTTCCATGCAAACGTTTTGACGCTTCAAATTGTCCAGCAGGAGAAGTTGCTTCTTGTAGGCCAACTGCAAAGCGGTACGCTGATTGGCTAACGATTTTATCGTTTCCTCGAAGAAACGTCGATCCTCTGCGCTTGTGTCTCGAATATCTATTTCAGAAGCCTTAGCGGCCAGAAGGTTCGACCGGGCGCATTCGAAGTCATCGTTCAACTTTTGTATACGTTTTTCTAGATTTAAATTGGCCAATTTGGATACTTTCAGTTCTTTGCGGACTTCTTCGAGCTCTTTCACGGATTGTGTTAAAACAGCATCTTTTGCCTAAAATATCGTATTATAATTAGACATTAGATTATATTCTGGTATGGAGTTATCTTTTAACTCTTACAATATTTTTATTGTATACAAAGTTTTAATATTGAAAATATTTTAACAACAACCTATCATAAATGATCATAATACCTTTATATTGGACTCCATGTCCTGCACCCTTTGCTCCATCTTTTGCAATTGAGCAGTTAAATTTACATTTTTAGCAGTAACCTGATCCTTGACAGACAATATTTTCTTATGCATTTCAATACTACTTGTGTATTGATCTTCTCTCTGGGCACTTAGCTTTTGGTTCTGCTCGAGTTCCTGTTGCAGCATCGTAACCTTGGCTTTTAAATATCTGGATGAATGTTTTAGATCAGTTGAAATATAATAAATATGTAAATTGCATTTAAAAGAACCTCACGAGTCCATCGGAACTAATACTTTTCTTGGGAACATGAACAACGCTTGCCACAGGTGCAACAAATCTTGAAGTGTATGAGAAATGATTAGGTTTACCTAAAAAAACATGAATTACAAATTCAAATGCTATTCAAATTATGTAGAATGTAATACATACAAGAACTGCTTTCGTCTGGTGGAAGCAGGTTTACCGTTGACTCTTCAGCGAAGTTCTTATTCATAAAGGTTTGCAGTATTCCGCCGGAGCCATTCGCCACATCATTTAAATTTGTCTTTAGTTTGTCATCCGGCGCAATGATTTCATCGACTCGATCTGCGGAAGGGATTGGCCCCTTTTCAGCAGGTCCACTGGAAATCGTTGTAGTCGATGGCACTTTTAGCAACTCTCCTCCATACGAGTTATTAGTTTTAATCGAAAGCCTTGGCTTCGGCAATGAAACAGGGGATTTCTTTACTCTGACATTGGATCGTCGTAGATCATCTGCTCGATCTTCGATCAGTGCTTTGCATTTTATGTTTAACTGTGAGTTTACTTTAAGAAACTCCTGCTCGCGCTCTAAGATTTCGTCATTTGTTCTATCCATGCCGAAGCTGACCTAAGATGACCACACACACAATAATAATTTATCACAAACACTAATTTGTCTAAAATTGACAGAAATTGTGTTTATTATTTATTTGAATAACAAATACAACAAATAGCACGCGTCAAAAATAATGCCATAGAAACACCACATAGAAACGAGAAGACCGTTGAACTGTTTTGTTGTTGTTGGTTAACATAGAGGGGTTGAAAGAAAAACAAAGTAGATTGTATGTCTTTGCATATGTAGTATATTATAAACGGTTTATTATATTATGAGTATGATCTTATTATATTGTTTTAAACTACAAATAATGTGTTATATAGTGTGTATTTAAGTGCGTATGATGTATGCTGAGGATGACCGACTACTTCTTATCCTGCGGAAACCAGGACTGGCACGCCTCGACTGCAATTTCACACATGGCCGACAAAGCCTTGCCGTTTCCATCGTAATCTGAAAAATAAAAGTATAAAAAGTAGTTTAAATGAGAAAAGGCATATAATTTAAGAAAATAAAATAATTTATGCACCGTTTGTTATGCTACGTTTTCCGAAGATGCTGCCGTTGAATGGAGGCTTACGGTAGGTGGCCTCAGTGGAGTCAGTGGCGGCCATGATCACGAGGAACGCCAGAAGGACAAGAGTACAAGCACGCATGGTAAACATGTTAGACACAACTGAAATTCAAACCTCTATTATTAAACCAGGATCACATACAATATTTGAATTTTTAAACATACGTATAATGTAAAAGTTGGGTAAATCTCAAGAAGACTCGCTCTGTATTGCTGGAGCTGAACGGATCGACTGTGCCTCTACTTGGACGGACAACGGCATTTTATACAATCGGAAATAAGAGAAATCATGCGTGCAGCCACGCGCATATCTCTCTATACATATCCCGGTGCTAATGGAATTTCATTTCTTTGCTGGAATATATGTATATGTATACGGCGAGAAAATGGAAAATTAAGGGTAGCGCGAGAGTTTACTCTAGGGGGAAATGCGTGTGCGTTCAAGTGCTCGCGCGACCACTTCAAATTGAGTCGAGAATTGAGACATAATTAATTTTGATTGCCATTTATCGAGAAAGATATTGCGGTATAGGTATTTCTTCATGGAATTAATTGTACCATAATTTCAAAGATAAAAACACCATTTTGTTGTTTAATTAAATTACTGATGTTGAACGCGTTTTTAAAAGGTTTTTTCTTTTGCGAAAAACTTATAATTATCTATAATTTGTTTGTTTTGTTATTCTATAGATATATGCATGCACGACATTGATAAAAAGGTATTAATAAAGTCTAAAATTACATTTAAATAAATACCATTAAAATATATTTTTGTAAAAATATTGTGTGCCAAACCAAAATTTTGCCTAAAGTTTGTTTAAAAAAGGATTTTTTATTTATTATTGAAATAAAATCTTTCTTAAATGCATTTTTCATCCCTTAGAATGTGATACAACACACTAGACAAAAAAGGCGGATCTAGAAAATATTTTGAGAGGGGGGACATATCAATAGTATTTGACTAACATTTTTCTGGATTTTCATGTCTGTTTTTTATAAAATTCCACTTTTGAAAATTCTCTATTACAAAATTTTAAAAATTCTTTAAAAATCTCCCCAGTTGCACTTAGTTATTGGCATAAAATAAGACGCTCTTCAAAAAAATAAGTTATCCTAATTTTGCACTTAAAATAAAATAATTTGCAAATTTTGATTTTTGTGTTGGAAAAATTGAATTTAATTTTAAGCTAAATTGGATGCCTTTTTAATCAGATCTTTATTAAAGCCAAACGACCTAAATAAGCTCAACTTGAATAATTTGGCAGGATAAAAATGTATGTTTTTCAAAATTTTGCTTAAATTCTGGATAACAAAATTCTTTAAAAAATCACCCCAGTTGCACTTATTTATTGGCCTAAAAAAACGCTCTGGGAAAAATTGTTTTTGTTTTAAAGGTAAATTGGATGCCTTTTATTCAGGTCCTTATCAAAAGCCAAGCCACCTGAATAAGCTTAACTTGAATAATTAGGCTGGATAAGCTTTTATTCAGTTCCTTTATTAAGCTAAACAACCTGGAATAACGGATATTCAGGGCGAGGGCGGCATGCCATAGACCCGGTTGCAATTCATACAAACGAATTCACAACAGGACCTACACCCCGCCGAATTTCGCACATTTTTTACGAATTTTATACACACGAATTTGAGTTTTTGGACGCTCACACTGCCGTCGCTCGCCCCGTGGAAGGAAAATTCCATAAAATCAAATTCTTAAAATTCCATTGTGGTTTTTCTCTTGTTTAAAAGCCAGCTTCGACGGGGTAAAACTCCCATCACCCTTGACTATTTTGCTAAATAAGGCATTCTTCC
>JAAAKO020005920.1:0-19819 GCA_010015015.2 Bolitophila cinerea | reverse complement strand
TCTTTATATAATATTACAGAATATAATATAATTACCAATTACAAAACATTTACTCAACCATAAACATATATTATATACACAGCAAATATATATATATATATATATATAGTAACGGTACAACGGTCACAATTAGTCCATTTAATTTTAATTTCTTTATTTGTGTACAGTGCGCAATATTTTTTTGACATTTTGTTTATAATTTTAATAAAATGAATACAAAAATTGATTACGACAACGTATATTTTGGTCAATTCGAAAGGTTATTTTATTTGTATGTGTTTGTGTGTAAAAATACCAATTTCCAATGTAATAATAATAATATAATAAGGTGAATTTAGTATAAAATTTATTGATGTAACATATATATTATAAAAAAATTAACTAATTACGCTTTCTCTCACTTTACGTTTGCAAAGAAAAAAAGCATATTTCAAACAAATCTTTGCAAACAATATCGAATAAACAACATATGCAATATAGTATACGCCTATATACGGCAACACAAATATTTTATATTACATTAAAATTTAAATCATTTAGAAATGTTATACAGCTTCTATTCTTTGTGTGTGTGTTTTTTTTTGTATGTGTGTGTATTTTTTGTCTGTGGTTTGATTTGTTTTTAATAAGAAATATATTTTATTTTTTTATCGATTTGTGTTTATAATTAATATATTTACGCTTTTGTGTTTATGTTTAATTACTATTAATTTATAAAACTACCGTTAGACACAGCCCACCTTTACGTCATTAAATGACCATTTTTCTATCTCACTAAATGAACAAAAACACAAACTATATTTCTAAATATATATATATGTAAAAAACCAATAACAACAAGATTTGATTTGCGTATTTTTAGAGAAAAACTAACTAAAAAATATAAATATATAATAAACAAAAAAACAATAATTAAACATAACATTTTTTAAGAGCAGCGAGAGTGGAGGCAGATAAAGAACCCACATACACAGACACTTGGGTTTACTCGACAATAATACAAACAATACAAAAATTGCCCACGCCTTCGAAGCAGAGAATGCAGAAACCATTGCGCAACAGCGTACTAGAATGCGAGCGCATTTTAAAACAAAAAAATATATAAATACAAAAAACAATACAATAACAAAACTTTCAAGATAATGTAATAAAAAATATTTTCAAAATTGAAAAAAAAACATCGATAGAAATATGGTCAATGTTCCGACAATTTTATACCTATTTCTCACGTGAATATGCTAAACACAGTCGTGCCTATACACACTTTTTTATATATTTTTTTAATTTGTGAAATCCCTGTTCCGCGCACAGCACTTCGTAAACAATCACATTTAGTCGTTCACGTTAGGAGCGCATTTTAGTTTTCAGAGCTATCGTGTGTCTGTGCAATGTTAGCTAAAATAATAGCTTGGAAAATTATAATATTTTTCTCTCTAAAATGATCTCCCAACAAATCAGCCAAAAATCTGTGGTTTTTCTCATGGCTATTTGAATCTATATAATCCAAAAACTGTATTTGATTTGAATTTGTATGTATAAGCACGTCTCTAGAGCATTTTAACAGATAAGTTCCATTCTATGAATTAATATTTACGTTTCGTCGCCTTCTCTTCTTTTTCTTGTTGTACATACTATATATATTAAATTTGTGTACAGAATTTCTCTATATATATTTGTTTTATATATATATCATATTTTTTCTTCCTTCCGCACCACCCATACACATCCTGTTTGCTCGCTATATTTTAATTTGTCTCTCGCAAATACCACCAAAAAAATGCGCGTTTTAGCGATTTAATTTCGTTGCAAAAACTGTTCCGAATTAATATAGATTAGAATAGATAATATAGTTTAAATTTAGTTAGTAGATACGCCTTGCATCTTTTATAATTGTTTTAATAATTTATTTCCAGTGTTTTTTTTGTGTGCTGCGTCTGCGTGCTTTTTTTGGTTTTTCCTATTGTTTTTATATTTTTGGTTTTGTACAACGTTTAAAATCGGCAGTGATGCATAGAAACTAATTTCAGTTACATTTTAGTTAGTTTATCAGTTTTGTACATGAATTTTAATCTGGTATTTTGCAACTATCCAATGTGATGCATAGTTGTGGGCACGCGCTGATGTTTTAATTTTATTATACTTCAGACATAATTTTAATTAATTTACTTTCAGTTTTTTTTCATAATTTTGTATCGGTAATTTGCGAAACAGCATTTTGAAATGTATAAATATTTACATTTCTTTGTGAATGTGTGTTTAGTCCAATATTTAGCTTTAATGCACGTGTGGGTGTGTTTTTGTGAGTGTATGTGGTGGGGAGAGGGGTGGATTTGCAATACATTTCATCCTATGCTAGATTACCATAAAGCCTCGTTTGCATTCGTTTAGATTGGCGCACTTTTGGTAGTTATTTTCGTAAAATAAATACGGTTGAAAAACCATCAAAAGAGCGTCGTTCCTCCAGAATGCAATTCGTGGTTTTATATAAATGCAACACAAGAATAATGCAATCGCGGTACATGTGATACGGTATTTTGTGTCTATTGAATTTTTTGAAAAATATATTTATATGTATTTGTTATATTTTGTAGATAGCTTCTAATTTGTATTGTTTGTTTGTATTATATCAGTAAATTTTTATATACGATTTGCAGGTTGCGTATTTTTGTAACACGTGTTTTTTAAATGGTTTTGTGGTGGTTTGTTTTTGTTGTAATATTTGCGATAATTTGTTTGTTTTTTTTTTTTAATTTTTAATATTCATAATCTCTATATAATATATATATAATGTATTTGTTTTTTAAATATTTTATACGTTTACGTTTACAATTTGTATGTGGGTGTAGATTTAAGCCTGTAATGCACTTCAATTATGTACTATGAATTTTCAAGAAAACTTTGTCTTATTCGTTTTTTTTTGTTTGTTGTTGTCCGAGTAAAAGTGTGAGTAAAGGATTTTTGGTGTGTCGGTGGATCTCGCGTCTCAAGGGAAAATCTCTATCCTTCTATAAAACAAAGACGGATAATGTCCACTTTCATTGTTCTATGACAAATAATAAAAATCCTATTGTGTATTCAATCCTATTTTTGGATTTCCAATTTATTCTGTCTCAATCGTTCGCAATCTGTTTGTAACTCTTCGACCACCCCATCGTGAGATTGAAAAACAAAACAGCTCTCTAAATTTAATTTGCCATTTGTCCCACTCCCACACACCGTTTACAATCTAGGAATCACAGAGATTAAATCTCTCAGTCGATTACATTAGGAAAATATTGTTTATAAAGCACTGATCGAAAATCTTTAAATGCTATATTTTAGTGTGAGAAATCTTGGACATAAAAAATGAAACATTGAATTCGTTGGAAAATCCTGTGCGAGCTGACTTATCAAACGGAGGATACGAGATGGAAAGAAAGTATATATTTTTTATAAAATTCTTCAAATTTCAACTATAAATTAAATTTAAAAAATCATTCTATCTATAAAATAAACTTCCTCATCAAATGATATTTATGGTTTAGGTTTTTCCACTCAACCAATACAAAAAGAAATATCTATAAAAAGTCAGCTTGTAAAATTTTCTAACAATAACTCTAACCTGCTTTTCTAATTTTGAACCCTTGAGCTCACGCGCAGTCCACACCTACACACATAATTCTCCCTAGAAGCAGATTGCACCCACCCTCTCTGACTCTCGCTCTCACTCCCTCTCTAACTATCCTACTCACTCTCTGCAATCCTTCTTCTATGTTTTTGTTAGTTTGTTTTTTATTCTTTAAATATAATTCTATGGTTTTTTGTTTTGTTTGTTGTGTGTTTTTTATTTGTTTTTGTTGGTTTATCGGTTATTAGTTTAAATATATATAGTATATGTTTAGATTTTGTATAATATATTATCTATAATATACGTATGCGTTTGTTGTTGTTGTTTTAGATTAATTTGAACTTAAATAGAGGTATTTCTATTCGTAGTTTCTCTCAACTCGTCGTCGGTGTATGCGTGTGTGATTTAGTGTGTGTGTGTATGGGTTTATCTATACGTTTGTCTATAGTTATTAACAACACAGTACAATAATAATATCTTCTATTTTTTCTGTAATCTATTTAATTTGCACACACATACAGCACACACACACGCATACCTATGCCTTATTTTTAAATAAGCTATGTACAATTATGACATCACATTTTCTTACATTTCTCAGCGGGTTTATGTTTAGTTTTAAACGAACGTTTCCTTATGTTAAACAAATTTTAAACAGTGTTTATTCCTGTCACTCGCGGGGGCGCGTACGCACTCAAACTAGCACACACATTTAGTACACACGCGCACGACCGGGATGAAAAGCTTGTCATTCAAAAATTTCTAGGAGCTTTTTCCACTCACAATAATCAATTGATTTATATAAAGTTTTTTTTGTATATTGTTCGTTTTTTTTCGGATTCACGATCGAGTAATTTTTTGTGTGTGTTTGTGTGAAGATGCGATTATCGTCGGCGCCGCCGGTTTAATCAATTGTCGAATCAGTGTATTTTCTAACGGAGGTCCGTGAGTTGATAGGGGCAGACCAGGTACGCTCGTTTCTGTCGTTTCTGTCGTCGTCCGCATTTAGTCGGACAGCAGTTTCTGGAGCAGCAGGGATGAGGTCTTATGGTCACCGGTTAGAATTTCCTCCTCCGAAGAAATCACCTGAAACATAGGGAAACATTGAGTTGGAGTTAAAATGGATTGCAATGCAACATTAGGCGTTGAGAATTTTCTAGCTAAATGGAAGATACAGAAAATCAGCAAATCTATATAGTCTATTATATTTTATTTTTTAAAAGTCATGCAAATAAGTGGCAACAGTAACAATATTTTTAAGGTCCCAGAAATCTAATGTGGGATTGATTATAGTTCATGTTTGTGGGTGTGTGGCAGCATCTAGTGGATAATATATAAAAAAGTGCCTATAATAATGTCAGCAAAGAGCAAAGAACAGGCAATAACGGATCTTTTTTTTGCAACTAATGGTTATACAGAATAGATAAAAGCCAAATTTTATGAAAAGGAATCCTTGACATTTTATGCGTTAGTAATGTAATAACTACTTTGTAAGCTTCCAAAAATATTCCTAATATTTGAAAAACTTTACATTTCACTCGCACTTCAGAATTCAACCTACATTGGAATTGTTTAAAATACTGCTGAAAATTTAATATGAAAACAAAAACTACTCTACATAATGCTTTTTCTAACCATAATTATAGATAAATACCATTCGGTACACGTACACGTAGAGTGACACACTTATAGGCCTGACCATTTTTTATTGATTTAATTCAGAAATAATAATAATAATTTGAAATCGATGATTTGTGAATCTTATATAGTTACAACACACAAAAACCACTAGGAAAACATAAAATCTTGTCACGGAAGATGCAATTTGCATTATTAAAGCTCGGTAATCAAAAAAGCGTCAAAACTAAATTTTAGAATTCAAAGGACATTATATTACGCTAATAATATGTTTTTTGGGGATTCAGCAATACCAGCAATTACAGACCTTATTTTTTTTAAAGAATGGAATCAAACTAATTTTGTTATTGTTAGTGGTATTATATATTTGAGAGGGGGGGAGTCAAAGTTTTCTTAAAATTTTAGTTAAAAAGCGTTATAAGAAGGGGTTGAATTTAAGAGTGAGAATTGATTGCTATGGATTAATAATAGGTATTTAAAAAATCTATATTTAGACACCCCTAGAGAGAAACAGAGCAGTAAACAAATGTTTTACATGTGTTTTTTTATTAGGGGAATGATGCCATTTTCAATAATACCATATAATAGGTACTGACACTTCTAGGTCATCCCCACACATACATCACTCAATAAAAAACACATGTACAAATAGTTTTTTGGCCCTGTTAAATTATTTTGGTTTTAAATGATAGATATTTTAAATACGTATCAATAAATACAAAACAACCACCACTCCTAAATTCAACCCTTTCTTAAAACGCTTTTTAACTAGAATTTTATAAAAACTTTGACCCATTTGAAACCTCTAACATTTTATATGGTATAATAGTAGTCAACACTTTTTTACAAGAAAAAATAAATTTTAGAAAGGATATATGGACGATGGGAGATGTTTAGATCTTACAAGAATGTGTGACTTATTTTTTTGTCTTGCAATCCTGGGTTTATTATCAATTCTTGAGATTGCACAATTTAGTTAGATAGACGTTCATAGATATATAAGTATTGTTTTATAAATGCTTGCTCGCGATAAAAAGCAAGTGCTGCTGCTGATAAAATATATTATAGAGAAATGCCAGCCTCATTTTATCGGGAATTTTTGTTGATAGCAAAACTGCGTTCATAAAACAGTCCTATGGTTTCAATGCATTTAAAGACTTTTCTCATTGATTTTTTTGAACTTTTTATCATTTAAAGAAAACAGAAAACACGACATAATCATACAATTTTACCATTCACTCATAAAATTTAAAACGGTCAGGCCATACAATTTGTAACTCTTGACTACAGAAGCATTCTCTACACTTTTCCAACGCACTCATTTTGTTTCCTAATGTTCTTACTGTAAACGCAATCTCAAAAAAACAATGTTTTTTCTACATACTCGAAAAATAAATATATAGAAAGAATTAAATATTAATAAAAGGATTTTCAAACAGCATCATCAACAATAACAACGAAAGAAAATAAATGTATGTATTGGTGCGTGATGGTGGTACAACAAAAAATAAATAGAGAAGAAAAAACAACAATAAAAAAAGATGAAAAAACGTTTGCAAACGAAAATCTTACCCTAGACGCGACGACCGAAGGACTGGGATCGTCCGGGGTCCATTGTGCCGTCGACAATTTCGACTCAACACCAGTCGAACCTACGTACGTACATTGTATATTTTTTAGGGCTCAATATGAAAATTAGATGTATATTTTGTTTGTATCGCGCTTAATGTGCTTTCAAGTATATTATTATTATTATTATTATTTTTAAAATCTTATGCTGATGTGTCTAAAATGCTGCAAAGTCTAGCGGAACAAAAATTCGCAATCTCTAAAGACTGTAAACTTCTCAAACAAACTGATGGTAAGTTCGACATAACAGAACTATTCCTGATTATTATTTACATTGGTGTGATACGACCGTACAAAGTGTGTGAGAGGGGGGCTGGGCTATTTTGCAAATGTACAAAATGCAGGAGTAAACATAAAAAAAATGTAAACACTCGTGTGTATGTTCAAGTGGCATATTTACCAGTTGGAGCCATGTCAAAGTTGAATCCAAGCGATGCGTCCGGAACAGTGTTCAGCATTGTGTGCTGTGCTCCAATGTTCATCGACTGCTGCTGCTGTTGGTTTCCCATTAAACTACCAGGACCCATGCCCATACTGAGCGGACTCTGTGGCGGTCGAATGCCTGTGATGCCTGACTGTTGCGTTCGATTGCTGACCACCGTTCGGAGTTCCTGTCTCACATACTCGGACGAATTCATGTTGGGATTTCCACCTACAAACGAAAGAACGATGCATGGTGAGCTCGGATTTGTGTGTGGATGTGTTTGTGTGTGGATGAGAATGATGGTATGTTTGTGAATTGATGGTAATTTGACATAAATAATGAAACGTTTTTAATAAAATTTTCAGGGTTAGTTTTTTAAATGTACAGTACACTTTGTCAAGCACATCAGACCAAAAAACACATACCAAAAACTCAATAAATTATAAATGATAACATCATTATGATAAGAAACAGAATCAATAATAAATAATAGTACATAGACATTCCAGAAAGGCTATCTATATCCAATTTTTTGGCTCCAATCTGAAAAACAACAGAAATTTGTGCAACCCTCCAACGCAAGCATATATAATTGTGTGTGTATGTGTGAGTGTTTGATTCAAGAGTATAGCGTCCATACCAAATATTCAAATAAACAAACAAAGCTAATTAAATGACAAATTCCCGAATTACAAAAAACATATATACATTTTATACACCGGAAAAAACACAGAGAAGAGATGCAGCACAGCCGGACGGCACAGCAACGAAATTTGTATTTAAATGATGAAAACGAGTACACATATAGACATATATATATATAGTAGAGATGGGAAAATGTGTATGTGTGTAGGGGAGTGGGAAGTGGGAAGTGGAACGGGGTGGGGTGCAAATATGAAAAAGTAAAGGTGCGATACAGAAAAATGGACAACATTTAGAAAAACACCACAGAAACACAAAAAGGGAGAAACGAATAAAAACCAGTTTCAAAATCTCGGCGAAGAAAATTGATTTTGTTTTGGAAACCAAAAGTATTTTCCGAGTTTTTAAAGGTTGTTATTGACATAGATGCATGTATAAACGACTCGTATGTGTGCGTATAAATTGAGTTAGTGTGTACATGTGTTATAGACCTAATAATGATTGATACACACAAATCCAAGGACCATCCGAAAATTGATTCTCTGTATTTCTGGAACAGTCAGTGCCAGAAGATTTTAGCACTGCCTGCCTGTCCACGAATCCAGAATAACAAAAACACACAGTAAAATCTCTAAACCGGAATGATATCATTATATCTAATTATGGTGGTGGTGGTGGTGGATTTTGGTGATGTATATTTTAATGTTTTTTTTTTTGGTGTAGGTGTGTGTATTTTTGTGCGTGTGGTGGTGTGGTCGCCCTTACCAGTCGTATTGCGACCATAAAAATCGCCAGCTGATCCAACCGGATGTTGCATATTATTGTACATCATCCCGTAGGCCGTGGAATCGGGTCCACCAAACGGTCGTGGTGATCCTGTGGATTTATTTAAAAAATCAATATTTTTAAATAAACAGAGAAACAACTGCACTGCACGTAAAATGCTCATTTTCACACATACACACACAGAAATAACGCTCGCTTGTTTTTCTCTTAAACTTAACACACACACATACATTCAAACTCTGGCCAGAAAACGCACTCTTGGACCTTTCACTCAAGCTGAAATTGGCCGTTTCAATTACATAATAATAATAATAATAATATAAATTAGAGTGGGTGGATGTGACCGTATTGTAAAGTGTGTGGGACAATTTAGGGTGTGCGGAGGAAATTTTAACTTATAGCGATTCTCACCTGGTAAGTGTTGCGTGGCTTGAGGTACACTGGGTTGCCGTTGCAAACGCATCTGGGGGTTATTAAAGTTGGCTGTGGCGTAGGGTGCCTGCGTAGGACTTGGCGGACCAGGAAAACCCGTGTCCTGACCACCCGGAAAGGAGTTTTGACGTGAGGCAGGTGTGTTGGGCGAATTAAGAGGTCTTTGCCGTTGTTGTTGTTGCTGTTGTGCTTGATACTGTCGTTGCGATTGTTGGTAATTGGCAGCGGCAGCAGCACTTTGGGTAATCTATGCATTCCGAGGAAAATAAAAACAAAACGTTTTAGAAATTGTATTACGATTGTATTATAGATGACTAACCTGCAATTGTGCATTCAGCATGGGATTCTGTTGTTGCTGGAGCGAGAGGCGAGCATTGACATTTTGATTCCACTGCTGTTGTTGAGGTGTTTGTTGAGGTTGATTTGGTTGTGCTGGGGAATTTTGAGTGCCCTGAGAAAATTGCGGTTGTCTTGGCGATAGTTGAGGAGTGTTGTTGTTGTTGCTATTTGCATTTGTACCAGTTTGGAAGGCCATCTGTTGTTGTTGCTGGTTAAGCTGTTGCTGTTGTTGCGGTGAAAGCCGTTGTCCGTTGTTGTTGTTAAACGGATATCCTTTACATATAAAAATCATATTATAATTAATTTGGTAATTCAAATTAAGTATAATCATAAATAATACCTGAACTAGATTGAGGACTGAACGGAGCTCTTTGATTTGGACTGTGCTGCTGGATCATACCCTGAGCGAAACCTGGACTCAGCTGGGAGTCGGGCACGACACTATTACTCCGCTGCAGCGATACATTTGGAGGGACATTGTTTAACAACGACTCGTAGTTTGAAATGCCTACAGACCCACCATTAATTATTAAATTTAATTAAAATATAAATCAAATATGAGTAGAAAATATACCGTGCTGATCGGTTGTAGCTGTGGCATTCGAGGGTACCACCATGGACTGTTTCTGTTGTTGCTGCAGCAGTCGTTCCTTTTGCTGTAGTTGCGCGATTCGGTCTCCCTGTAGACGGTACTGAAAACGAATGGTGGTACTCTGTTGCTGTTGTTGCTGCAAACTGGCCGCTGAGTTGTTTTGCGGACCCATACGATTGTTGGGCCGTTGCGAGTAGCCGGGCGGCGGTGGGAAGCTCTGCGAAAACCGAATTAAACACATATTCTCTAATTTCAAAAGTGCATTGAAAATAATACCTGCTGATTGGATTGCGATGAGAGCCCGTTCATCGCCGAGTATGCAGGTGGATTAGTGTGATAGGTTGGTGTGTTCTCGAATTGCATTAATTGCTTTCGAATTGCGCTGATCGCCAGTTTCTCGTTGAGGTCTTCTTGTTGCTGTTGCTGTTGTTGCACAGGTGGCAAACTGACGGAATGCTGCTGCTGCTGTTGCTGTTGTTCGATCATGTGCAGAATGTTGAGTCCGTTGGTTCCGCCAACGCCATAGTCTGGCACAATGTCGATGACCGTGTTCAGGATTTCCGAAAGCTCAGAGTCGTGCGAGTCGAGATGTGGCTGAGCTGGCGTTGCGGCAGTGGATGTAGCGTACAGGCCTGAATCTGCTTGGAAGCCTTGCGATCGAGACGTCGGCGGATGCATCATCTTAATAAAAGAAATTACAGATTAAAATGAAAACTTCTTCTCTTACAAATGTATTTTAAACTGACCTGTTGTGATTTACTGAGCTCAGGATGGTTTGTTGCCATATGTTGTTGACTGAGGTAGATGTCGGAAGGCTTTCGTGCCTGAGAGGCAGCTGTGCGGGACATTGCGTTCATGGCCTGCTGAAGTTTCTGTGTCTGTGTGCTGCTCAGCTGTTTCTGTAACAGATGTTGCTGCTGCTGCTGCTGTTGTTGCTGTTGTTGCTGAGAGGCAGCTTTGCTGGTACTGGAGATCCGTGACAATGGAATGTCTGGAATCGTTTTAACCATGGGCGGGGGCAGTATTGTTGGAGCTGTAGAAGGTTTCGAGAGTAGTGATGCCAACATTTTGTTATTCTCGCGCAGTTTAGACGGTCGATGCGATCGTTTCTCTGCACAACCGTCGTCTGGCTCATTAAGCGAACGCTTGCGATTGCCATAGTCATGGCTCTGGATGCGAAGCTTTTGCATTAATGCCTCGTCGCCCATTTTCTCAGAGTTTGAGTGCGGATGATCCTTGGGCGTATCATCTTTCTGTAATTGGCGCATTAGCTCACTGCCTGGCTCCTCAAGGTACGGACGCTTCATGGGTCGATTCTCAGAACCGTCATCGTCGTCACTCTTCTCGTTCAGCAACTAAACATAAACAAATTTAGATTAGAAATAGATTAAGAAATAAAACGAAAATCTACATACCTGCAACAGCATATTGTTATTCTTATTATCACTGATTCGCTGTCGAGGTTGCTGATGTTGTTGCTGCTGTTGCAGCTGTGGCATTGGACGGGCAGAGCCAGCCGGAAATTTGAGGGTCAGGTCATCGTCAGCATTCAGCAAACCTTTCAGGATCTTATTGTGATGCTCCTCGTCGGTGTGCGGCCGTTTCGTAAGCAACGTTCGCAGTCGCTCTGATTGATCGTGGTTCGACTGAAGCTGCTGCTGTTGCTGCTGTTGTTGTTGATGCTGTTGCTGCTGAAGCGATAGCTGCTGATGCAACTGATCCTTGTTGTCCTTGTCATCGAAATTACCAAACGGAAAACTACCATAACTGTTTGTGTTATTGTTATTATTGATGTTGTTGTTATTGTTGTTATTATTGTTGCTGCTCGGACTTGGTTGTCCGGGATTCGAGTGATACGGTGTCAATGGAGACGGACATATCGATGAGGCTGCCGGACTAAATGCTGGCATCGACGGAGGTCGTGGCGTACTAACACTGGCACTCGTTACACTTGTGCGAGAGTCTGGTCTTGAGTCCCAGCCAACACCGACTGATTCCATGCCGTTCATATCGAAACCGTCAGCAGTGTACTGAAAATCAAAGGAATCCGAGAACGGATCGTTTGTGTTTGGTGGACTTGAGAATGTCGTCACAGCACTGTTTGATCGCGTCGTTGTGGCCTGCATAGAAGCATTGCCATTTATCACGCTGGACATCAATGGACCACCCATGCTACTGTGATGTGCCGTCTGTTGGCTACTACTGGTGCTCGCCATCGACATTTGATTATTGCCGAGTGCTTCGAGAGCGTGTACCTCGCTTTCGGTGAGAATTGTATTGACTACCATCACAAAGTCACATTCACCGGGCGATGTGTTTGGGAAGAGTCGGGATTGTGCCTTTACGTGTACGTACGTGTCTGGACCACCGAGACGTAGGCGATACGGTACCGATATGGCAGACGTGGTTTGCATCACTTCGTTCAGGTGTGACTGAAAGCGTGACCGATCCTCGATGTGGCACATATCGTGCACGGAACGCCCTTGCTCTTTAGAGATATACGCCACAAGGGCTGGCCGAAGGGCAGCTGTGTTTATGTTCAGTATGCGTCCGGATCGGTCGATTTTGAGCGTGAATTGCTCGAGGTTTCGGGGCGGCATGTTCGAGTCGATTGGTAGTTCGTCTTCGGGACGAGTTATTAGGCAAAGAATGGGTGAACTGTCGTCACCGTTGTCTGGAAAAAGAGAATTTAAGAAATGTTATTTTAATATTAAAAAAAAATCAAAAAAAAATAGTCCAACCTTTGTTAAAGGGAGCCGCGTAAATCACCACTTCCTCGTATTTGTCTGGTCGCTGTTGCTTATGATCCAGTGTATCGATGACACCATCCATGGGCTTGACGAGCATACGAATTCTTGATTTTATTGGACGCTTTGTGGTCTGGCCATCGTCTTGTTCCCAGCCAAGCGAAAAGGGCATATTATTCAGGGTCGGACTCAGTTTCGCATGATCGCCCGGATGCAGGTATGAGTAGATCGGTTGTTTCTGGAGTTCGGCACGTGTGTACCGAATGAGGTCTTTGATGTTCTCGGTCACCGTCTCAATGATACCCTCGGCGTTGATCTTGAGCAATGCCCAGCCGGTGTACGCGATATAGTGTTCGATGGCTGTAAAGTACGCAGAAATCTCTGGATTCTGTCCGTTTAGTGAGGACTCTAGTTGTGGTGGCTCGGTGGAGGATACTTCACCCTGTTGTACGGGATGAATGGTGCACGAGTCGGCACAGTTTGGCGGACAATTACCGCCGCTACGATTGCTGTTTTCCAAAATACGGGAATACTGAAATAAGAAAAATAAGAAAAAGCATAAACAATTTGTTTTCATTTTTATAGTTGCGGGCAGATCTTTTCATATTGACATTATTTTAATTATTCTTATTAATTAGGCGTCGTCCTCAGTCATTAATTACAAACGAAACGCATTTCATTAAAAAAAAACATATGAAAACACGTTGTCATTCGGATTCGCGGTGCGTGTGTGAGTGTGTGTGTGCAATTTTCTAGAAATATGACAACAAATACACCTTGTGAACGGAGCAGTGGGCTGACCTAGTTATTTACAGCTCTCAGTAAAATTTAAATCGTTAGCAACAGTAACAGAGTTACAGCTGTGAGCGAGAAAGACAAAAAAAAACACACACACGTCGGCTGGCACGTGCAAACATATTGTCACATGTTGGGTAATTCTACTAGTTGTGACAGTCTTAACTGCCCGCATATCGGATCCACACAGGAATTGATATTATATGCATACACACGTCGTAAAGCTCAAAATTAAAATAAACTTAAACGGCGAGTGTTAGGAATATATAAAATAATTTTTGTGTATTAATAAGGCCCAAATTTACATTTCAAACAAAAATTGTGCCCATATGTGTGTTTGTTTGTGAGTGTCTCCTCTGTTGAGTGAACAAAACTACTATTTCAAATACAACAAAAAAAAACGTACATATGTATAAAAAAAGATTAAGAAAATTATTTAACCGGTTTTCTGGCGTCAAGTTCGCCGTCAGTGTCGAGGCACTGCGACACAGCGATGGCTCCAAGATACAAACATAATTATACTTATTTATATAGCTATGTGTGCCTTTTTAAAAAAGTATATATATTTATTATCTTGCTAAAGTCGCGAGCGCCATCGTTGGATCATCGTTGTCGTCCGTCGAGCGAGTGCGCGCACTGCCAATTTGCATTGTTATACACTCAAACGCATTTTATGTGACAATTATTGCTCGTGTGCAAGTTTATATTATATATATATATATATATACCTTTATACATATACACATAAAAACCCGATATCAAACATATATATATTTGTATATACGTAATTAATAAAGTGCAGTCTCGCGAAGACGACGTCCGTCCGATGCGACGACCATAAACGAAAGTGCTTTACGCTCGCGCAAATGCAAATTTAATCAAAAACCACCGAAATAATGATAATAAAAATTATATAAAGTAAAAGTTTTTTGTTTATGTTTTTATCCTCTTCAGTTTAAGTGTTTTCCACATATACACATACACACACACACACACACAAACACACACTGAGATCTGATATGAAAATATCGAAATTACATTGCAATAAACTGGCTCGACTGCATCGCACCGCAAAACAACATATCGGTCGTCACGCACGGAAGAAAGAAGAAATTGCACTGGCCAACGCAGAATATAGTATTTAGTTAGGTGTTGTTGTTGTTGGTGTTGTTGTTGCTCAGCTCGCACAAGATTTATTGCGACGAGGCGCAGTTATTGTACGAGTGCGCCGAAAGTACTCAAGCGCCCGTAAGCTCATCGCGATCGCAATGTGGGTAAATTTATCATATCATGCACATATAAATATATAAAATTGTGAGTATGTATTTGTGTGAGCTTTTAGAGTGTATTTGTGTGTGAGAGAGTATTTCGGTAATTCGTATATCGAAATGTATATATATATATATATAAAATTTCGTTTTTGTCTTTATTTCGGGTTTGTTATTATACATACGTTCGCAAAGCAGAGATAACGCCTGAAATTCTTGTTTTTTGCTGTTGTTGTTATGCTCTTACGTCACTGCATTTCGGATGCATGCGTGCACTATAGCTTGATGCGTTTATATAGTTTATAGTGCAATGAGTATAGTGCAATGCTTAGATGACGTCATCATAATGTCACACTTAAGTTAGAAGTATATGTGGGTATATAAATCACAGAGAGTGCACGTGATCAAACATGTACTGATGCGATTTAATACGAGTGGGTGATAAAAATCGTTAGGAATACAATTTCTTTATTCAAAATGTGTTATATGGGAAAAAATGGCCTTACAAAATAATTTATTTTTACAGCCTTATTTAGGTGACCAGACGTACTCTTTTTAGGACAATATAGTCTTTTACATAGATAGCTGTACTTATTCCCTTTTTTCCTAAATTATTGATAAATATATTCTTTTAAACCTATTATAATGACTTTTTTAGTTCAATATACAAACATGCTATCGCATTAGGCTCAAAATTAAAATTGAATTATCGAATGCAAACCTTATTTGTTGCAGTGTAATTTTAAAAGTAATATTTACATTCTTCAAAACAATTTACAATTAATTACAGTGCGGGAAATGACGAATTTTACGAAATTATCTAATCTAACTGCAGTTTCTTTATTTAAACTGTATTATAAAAAAAAAAAATAAAAAAACGCCTGAGATATTTTTTTATCAGCTGTATTGAGGTCTAAAATATTATCATGTTAGACATTTTAGAGCTTTTATATTTTTGATAATAAAAAAGGTTTTTTAAATTTTAAAACTTTTAATTTTTAAAAGATAGCAACATTGGGATAAGTGTAAATCGTAATACAGCCAAATATAAGTAGGAAAAAGGCCACTGTTTTCAGATTGCCACCACTGCTGAATTTTGATATTGTGACAGTGTCATAACCACTTTTATTATATATCTAGAGCGGAAAGTCGCAAAATAACAGTGTTTGCTGAACAAAGTGTGAAATTTTATTCCTTAACAAGAGGGGCACAAAAATATTTTTTAAAAACTAAATCTTCAATCATTTTAGTTATCCATTTTTTGTTTTTAAATTTTAAATTTTTATTTATTTATTATTTATTGTTTTTTATTATTAAGCCGTGCAAACAAGTCTATGTTCCAAGTTCGAGCTGGATCAGAGAAGTGGAAGTGGGTTAAAAGGTGTCGAAAAATCTATCGACGGTCATATATAACAAAAAAGTTAAAAAAAATATTTAAAAAAATTGAAAAATCCAAATATTTGTTTTTGTCCTGTGCTCCTAAAATGAACATTTTTTTATCGACAATTCAAGATAAATATTTTTGTTGTCTTGTGTCTTGCTTTTTTATAAAATTTGCATACTCGACGGCATGAAATATCTAACACAGACATACATCCCATGAAACAATTATTAAAAGATTATTTAAGTATTTATAGATATAGATATAGATATTCGAATTGAAGAAATTTAAACAAGAAAAATAACAAATATTGGCATATATCCCACTGCCACATATTCAAAAATATTATCGCCCACTTTTCATATAACGACTTACCAAAACGAGATGATATGTATGTCCGTAGGATCTATGCGCAAAAAGATAATTTTTATTTCGTTTGTACGAAAGTCAATATAACATGAAACAAAAGTGGGATGTATGCCGCTTAAATGAATGACCGTTGAGATTATTTCTCAAAGTATAATATCAAAATGAGCAGTGGGACCTGTGTCCCTCTTGTAGAAATCGTATCACCCTCCTCTCAGAATTCAAAATAGATATCATGAATTGGAAATTTGTGTTCATGTCCGAATTCTTAAATGTCGTTATAATGAGGTTGTTGGTTTGCAGATTACCACCCCATTTTAGTATGGCAGGGGTAGCAATCTACAAGCCAAAATTCAAATTCAATTGATTTTAGATACTTTTCAAGATTTGCTGTATTTTTTAAAAATTTAAATGACATTTAGCTCGTTTATTGAGGCTTTTTTCAATATTTTGATTTTATAAAGAGTAAAATGATCAAAAAAGTTATGCAGTGCCAACCTTCAAGACTTTTTTCTATACTTTTGTTTATTATATTTTTTATATTTTCAGCACTCTAACCGCATTGCGATCACTGAATAATGTGTTTTTATGTCCTGAGAAGGGTTAAAGTCATAAATCTATCCGTTTATACGATTCTTGATGGTGTGTATTTTGGGGAAAGTTCCAAGAATCCAAATAGAGAAGGCTAATTCAAAAATGAATATTTTTTGTATCAACATAGATGCACATAAAAAAACATTATCGTATTTGTCTTACCAAACATTTAGAACATAACTGAGACATGTTTTTACACACATTTCAGACAGCTGATCGACTAAATCGAGTATAGCAAAATGCAAGATTTTAAATCACAACGACCGAAAAAATAGTATAATTGATTTTAATATTTATTTGTCTACTACTCCTGTTTTCTACATCCTTAATTATTTCAGGTTGTTACCTAATTCCGCATAATTTACTCATTTACTCTTGGTTTTTGCTTGTTTTTCACTGACTGATTTGGATTCCTTCTATTTATTTATTTATTTAGCTAACATCAGTATGTTTCAATATCCAATTTAAAAAGAAGAAGGAATATATAAAACATAGTTTTCCAGATTAATCCTTTATAATATAAATTTTGAGCTGCATCTTAAAATATTTATTTGTGCAGCTCATTCTTAAGCAAAAAAAATTCATAAAAAATTCAAAAATCGACGGTAAAGATGAAACTGATGCAGTAAATACGTGAGATGTAATTTAAAATATACAATCGGCTGTATTTACGATTAAAATATTAAGGGTTTTAGACCTTTTAGACGACATTTTAGAACATTCTTAAAATGGTTCATGTGTTTCCTATAATTGAAATATTTGTCGATTTTAGCGTAAAATATAGACTAGTTCATATGCTTTTTTTTTTAATAAAATCAGTTTTTTTAAGAGAAAATCATGTTTTAAAATGTCTATTTAAAAGGTCTAAAACCTGAAATATTTTGAGCGTATGTATACGGCTGAACTACACGATGAAAAAGCAAAAGGAAAGTAGCTTAGTTGTTTTTTTTTCGATAAAAACGATGCCCAAAGTCGGACACTTTTATTTGACAGTGGCCAGTGACAGATGGATAGAACAGCATTCCTCACATGTTTTTTATGTACAGAATTCAAAACCAAGTATAAAATAGATAGACCATCATAAATACATATAATTAATAAAATGATTTGTATTTATAATTACACATGCAATGTAATGTACATAATAAAGTAAATTTAACTGTACGTACAAATACGTTTGATATGTAATTTATTTAAAATTCATTTTATACAAGCAAAATAGTATCGAATGTATACGAACCTATATAGTTACACTATATATTTATATACATTTAATATAAACGAACATAATTTACTCGTGTAAAAGTATAAAATATACAAGTGCATATGTACACACAAATCCACACAAAATGAGTATGATAATTACATTTTGATTGCAAGCAGTGTATTTAAGCGATTATGTCCACATCGCGCAGTACTGTGATTACCTATAATATCAACGTTTATAGAGTTGATGTATTAATTTGTTTAACATTATATTTATGAACATGATAATATGAGTACGCGTGTGTGTGTGTGTATCATTCCTGATGAAATGTTCAATATTACATGATAATATATGTACATTGGTGACAGCGGTGTGGGAAAGCTCTTCACATCCATTTTATTTCCCACCTGTCCTGCTGCGCTGTCATTATTGCACATTATTATTTAATATGATTTTATTAATCCAGACTGAACAGAAAGGCATCGAATGTGTTTAGTTGGAATAGAAAATAGGCCGTAAATTGCTAAAACAGCAATTTCTTTTAATCCAGAAAATCTAAGCAATTACTAAAAATTTAAGTAATTGCTTACATTATTGGATTAAAAGCAATTGCTTTATTTGTCAGAAAGTTCTTAATCAAATTGAACATGTAGTTCCATGCAATCAAAATTTTATTGACAAAAAGGGTCACATTTTATAGTAACATTAGTTTATAATATTTAAAAAATAGCAAAACTCAATAAACGTGTTTGCAAAAAAATGTATTAAAAATTATAAATATGTAAAATTTAAAAACTAACAATAGAGGGTGACCAAAAAAAGTTTTGTGGCGAAAATAAATATAATAAATGTTACAAAAATATAAAAATAAACAAAAATATGTCCAAATACCATGCGCACATGATGATGACTTGGTGAGGGGACAGACTCCTTGAACTTAGGCCAAAGTGATTGGCCCATTGTACGACCGGGTTAAGGGTTCGTTGTCCACAAATCGGCCTGATTTCCTGCAATCTCTGCTAGGGAATACGAATTTTGAGGTACGGAAAAAGTGGTACGCACCTTTCGGAAATTTACGGTACGCGATTTATGCGGAACACGAAAAAAAATGTACATGGAATTTTGTGGTACAGAAAAAAAGTGGTACAGTTTTTTGAGGTACAGTTTTTCGAGGTGAGGTTTTTTTTCTTGTTTTTTGCTTGTTTTTACTAGTTTTTTGCTTGTTTTTTTCCGTTCCTCATAATGCATACCAACGTACCACTTTTATCGCGTACCACTAAAACACAATTCATTTTATACTAATGTACCTCTTTTAACGTGTACCGCAAATATTTTGTACCACTTTTATCGTGTACCACTTTTTTTTGTACCG
>JAAAKO020005909.1:0-19820 GCA_010015015.2 Bolitophila cinerea | reverse complement strand
AGTGCCGGCCTTAAAAAGCCGGCTGGCGTGTCATTATTTTTGGCGAAGCTCCTCCTGTCGAGGTTGTTCCCGTTACAAATGGTAGAAATTTTAGTATTTGTTGTTTTTTTGTAGATTTATCTAGAGACTCGTAATTCCTACCTGAACGATAGAATGAGATTCCGAGAAAATAAAAACTAAACTAAATCCCTAATATTCACTTGAAAAAAATCCCATAATCTTTTTTCTGCATCTCATATATTTGCATGTTAATTTTGTTTAAGTAATGCGCACAATTAAAACCTTAAATTATATTAAAATCACTTTTATGGGTTTCAAAATATTAGAAGGACCGATTTACCTAATACTTGTAATTCAATCGAGCTGAAACTTAGTTATAGTTTTTAAAGACATACATTTTATCATATGTATTATCGCTATACCCCACCCCCTAAAATCGTATTTTCTATTTAATAAAAGGTGAAGATAAAAGAAAAACAAAACTAATTACCCAACAACCATTTTATAGGATAGGATAATAAGATTATATAAACAAATGTTTTTTTTTGTTTTGTATTTATTAACTAATATTATTTAAAAAGGATTGCACTATATTTATGAACGTATATACTACATTAAGTTTAAATAGGATTTTCATACAGATTTCATATACGCAGTTATAGATAATAAAATTGTATCTTATACATATAAAATTGCAAGTTTAATATTTTAAAAAATGTAACACATTTTATTAATTTTCAATTATTTCAAATATACGATTTTTAAATTACATACATTTTTCGACATTTTCGTTTTTTTAAGGGGGGGTTAAGGGTTTTGTTACGTTATTTTAGAAGGCGGGTCTACAATATTGTTACGGTTGTGTTACAATGGGTGAGAGGGGGTTAAAATATTTAGCGTTACGTAATACACTACCTGGTAAAGTATCGTTCCACACTCCACAGTGATTGCTGTTTTAAAACATATTTTAAAAAATATAATCTCTTAGGGTTAAATCGGTATATTACATTAATAATAATTCAGCAACAATGAAATTTGGAGCCTGTTTAAAGTAAATAAGTATCCACTTTAGTTCAATATAATGATCACATATTCTGGTTCGTCATCTGAGAAATTCAAAAGCAAAATTTTGCCAACTCCTTGCGATAAAAAGCAGCCACAAACCATGCATTACTCCGCACTAAAAAGACTTGTGGGTGGGTAGTGTGCGCTTGTAGAATTGCGAAGTACGAATACTTCAATCTGGCGGCGTGCAATAACTAGAATAATTTAGTATTTGAAACACGAGAAAAAGAAACATCAAAATTTCACCCAAAGTGCGTATATCCAAACGTAATTCATACAATGGTATTTTGTTGATGTAGAAATGTATACGTTTTACACATACTAGCAAATAAAATTATTGTTTTCACTATTGACGCAATTGGAATTTTATACAAGGTTTTGTTGATATGTCGGATTTTCATCCAATCTTTCTTGTGTTAGCTTTATATTTGTTTTTTAAAGGCAAAAATAAGCAAAAAAACTTAAACACAAAAAATTGGGGGAAATTTCTTGTGTGTGAAAATCCATAAAATGGATGTAGAATAGATTTTTAAAATGCATAAACCAAGCAAAAACAAAAATATTTTTGGTACATATGCACAAAATTATGTTTTTTTTTTATTTTGTGTGTACAAATTACAAATAGTTATATTTTTATTGTACTGAATTCAATTGGGGAAAATTCTCATATGCAAATTTCAAATGTGTATATATTCTATGTCCGTTGTTGTTGTTTTTTTGCATAATTTAAAGTTCAAATGAACTTTCTTCACATCACCTTCAATATAATCATATTGATTGATCATTTAAAAGAGCTTTTTCTCATTATGCTTTCCAGCATTACCTATTTATATATATATATATATGTTGTCGAATAGTTGATCTCGACCGCGTATGCTCGTGCGGAAATAGTGACGCGCAAATTTTTGTACCGATTACAACTGGTACTTATTCGAAAAAAATTCTATTTGTCGGTCTATTTAAGTATATTCAGCTATATCTTGATTTATTAAAATAGTTTACACTTTCCGTACCGAGAACAAGATGCAAAAACAAATTATATATATATATATATATATATATTTAGCATTAAGAGTTCAGTTAAATTTTACTGATAAAATGTTTCAATGAAATCAGCTTTATAGATTAAAATTAGAAAAAACAAGAAAAACATAAACATAAAAAGTATTAGAGAAAGCGGTAGAGAAGGAGGATTGAAATCATATGAGAGAAAAATAGAGGGATTGAAGAAAAGGAATAGACAATATCAAATAAAATAAGAAAAAAATGGACTTGAAACACAAAGATATAGGTGATATAAAAAATGAGAGGAATATAAATCACCAAAATAAATATCATCAGTTCAATAAAAAACAAGTATTGATTCATTTTTAGTTTATGTAATTTGAATAATAATAAAAAGTAATAAACATTTCTAAACACAATCGCATTTTGGTCTCTCGATACACCAAAAAATGTGTACATGACCGATTCCTAATACAAACATTACATTTTATGTATACACAAATGCTAAATATACTTTATATTTTATATATATATATAAATATAAAACAAATCACCGATAATGGCAGTTTTTTAATCCAAACATAATGTAATCATAATTAGTAGTATTTATAAACTATATATTAATTATATTTGTACATCTCAATAATAATAATAATAAACATATTTTTTTATATTGTTTTGATACACTTATTTCGTCGTTGGGCGAGTACTAGATCACAGATAGGGTAGACTTTTATTGTTGGCGATTGTGCAAGTTTGCCATTTTAGAACTGAGGACAATTCTCGCCGGGATGCAGGAAATTGCAATTGTTGCCGTTGCGACAGTAGCCCTTGGCGAACGACTTGCAGATGCGACTGCGATTCATCCACGGTGGCCTTTGTCCACCACCATTGTTCATGCCACCCATCATTGGTGGACGCCAGTTGTTGCCGTTGTTCATAGGTGGACCATTATTACTGTTCATTGGTGGACCGCCGTTCAGCATTGGTGGACCATTATGCATTTGCTGACCATTATGAGGTCCATTCGGATGACCACCCCACCGTGTGTGACCCTCACGTCGAGGACCACGATTTCGTGGTGGTGGACCAAAATTGTTGAAACCACCACCGGGCGGACCATTGAAATTGTTCGTCTGGTTGCCGAACGGCGGAGGTGGCATCTGCGGAATAATGTTCAAATTCATGTTCATCAGATCCGGAGGCGGCCCGCCGCCATTTATTTGATTGAAATTGCCTAACTGCGGTGGTGGCTGCTCGAATGGTGTTGGATTCATTGGTGGTCCATTCAGAGGCCAATTATTCGGATTACCCGGCACAAATTGATTGGGAAATTGATGGTTAAAATTGGGAAATTGTATTGGATCTTCTATGATAGTATCCTCGATTTCGGGTTCAATTGGTCGATCACCCTTGGACTCTGGCCACGGCATAGTGGTAAAATTGTTCACCGCATCCGGATTACCGGTCACATCTTCCAATGGAATAACCTGTGGATCAATGATTTTATGCTGTTCAAAGTCTGGCTCGGCTGGATTGTCTGGAATCATGATTCTATTGAAATATAAAGCCTTCAAACAAGACAACTCGCGATCGGCTTGGATTTGTCGCTCTTTGCTGTGTGCTCCGTTCGGATGTACAGGTACATCTTGAATTTCGATGAGATCAACCCATGGTGTTTGTTCAGTCATCGTGTCTTCAGAGCTAACCTTTCGTGCCATTGTGAATGCGTCTCGCTCACTGTACCGTTCCATTTGCTTCATGTCTACAAACGTTTTTGTAACGTTTACTCTTTCGTCCTCGTCCAGTTCAAAGTAGCGGAAGTCTTCGAGTGACTCTTGTGGACGCCACTTCAATTGCTTCTTAGGACCCTTGCGTCGTAACCGTACCAGTACGCCTGGTGGTCCGTCAGGTCCACAGCCCGGTCCTGGTGGTTTAGACACAGCTTCCTCTTTTGTATCGCTATCGGCAATGTTCTCCTCTTTAACCTCATCGTTTTGCTCAAGTTTTGTTTCAGGTTTTTCGGATGCATCGTCCACTGTAACCTCTTTCATCTCTACGTCCTTATCAACGTTGTCCTCCTTCTTTGAGTCTTCATTATTATCGCATTCGACTTTAGATTTCAGATCTTTCTTGTCTTCTGTGTCAGCATTATCTTTGCTTTTGTCGTCCGCCGCTGCATCCTCGACGGCGAGTGTGTCTTGGTAGAACTTAAGTGGGGTTATAGGTTTTTGCTCCTTGGGCGACCGTAGCGGAGAGTTTGGTTTCTCAATCTTTGTCGCTGTCTCAATGCTTGGTTCCCTGCAGCTAACACTCATTCGACGCTTACGTTTCTTGGCTCCGTCTTTTTTGGTGGTCGCAGCCGATAGGGCGTCCATGAACATGTCCGACTCCAGTAAGACGGATGCTGTAATGAAAAAAAAAAATATATATCTACAAAATATGTATTTAAATAATAAATGAAAACATTATCGGTCGAAACTTGTGTGAGATTTTGTTGCTGGATCATTTTTAGCTGAAAAAAGTTAGTTAGTTTAGAATTATTATAAAATAATAATAATTTAATAGTAAGTGATAAAATGCTGAAATCATCAAAGAAAAGAAGAAACCAACATCAATATAAGAGAGAGGTAAAACGAAAGAAATATTAAGTGCGGTAATCAAAAGAATACCGATATTGAAACAAAGAATCAAAAATATGAAGAGAAGCATCATATCGAAATCAATGTGACCTCACTATACTCTTAACCCTATACCAAAATTACAAACCGCACTTAAAACTTTTTTTTTTTGTTAAAAAAAGGCTTTTATTGTTGATTTTTCCTAACGACCTCTACAATAACATTTAAAAAATATATGATTTGCCAAGACAACTGGAAAGATGAGCTATTAATAAGAAGACTTTTTAAACGTAAACTCTAATTAAATCACATTCCACTTCCCAATGTATTAAGAATATTGAAATACAATGAGGTATACGTTAATCAGGTTGACCTACAAAAGATGAAAATCGATTTTAATAAACTGAAAATCGATAATTATGATTGTAATTCAGTCGCCACAGTTTTAAACACTTCATAATTTATTCAGTGTATTATTAATTGTTTTGATTTGGTAATTTGAATTTAATGGTAACTTTTTGGTAGATAACTAAATCACATAAGGCTAGAACTTTTTACTAATACTATGTTTGCCTTGTACTATATATGTGCTATTGTAATTTTAGATAAAAACTCGTTTGAAATATTTAATTGTAAATACAATGTTAAAAATAGTCGGTTATTTGCTAATTGAAGTTATTTTTAATTGAGTTTAATTCTCTCGAGAGATTTATTTAAGTCGAAATAATGAAGCAAATATATCTCTTCTTGGCCATATTTTTTATAATGAATTATTGTGGTTTTATAGCTTTATAAAATGCGATTTTTTTATTTAAAGTGAGTTTAAGTATATTAGGCCATTTGTAATTTTTTTGACATACAACCGTATCAGCAATGACCGTTTATTTTAAATGCTTCTATTAGAAAACCAACAATACTAAAATTTTCAATGTACACAAAGTAAATATCATTCATGTTTATCAGCAACAATATGCGCCAAATGAGTCATACAAGGCGCAACCGTCAAACGTGTCAGTCACGCGGCGATATTGTGATGCGCTTTCCATGATGACGGGATCAGATCGGTGCTCCTGGCGGTGGTGTGACCGGCTCAAAACAATTGACTAACCAAAATAATAATAATATAAAAAATAAGTGTACTTAGTACATATCAATAACCCATTTGTACATGCCACCCTTTAGGTGCACACCAGCCCACAAAGTTTGGACGTATAAGAAAAGAAAACACGCCCACAACTGGGATCGCAACAACAAAATCGAGCATACGTTTTTGTTTTGGTATATATTCGACGCGCGCGATATTTTCAATTATGATTTTTGCAGGTTATGTTTTCATTGGATTTTTTGTCAATGGACCGCAAAAACAATTTGGAAAAGAAGAAATCTCTTACCTCTCACCATTTTCGGATTCTGTCAGTTGAAGGAGGGAGTAATAATTAACGAAAATGTTCTAATACAACAGATATTTACCGAACCACAACCCAAAACAAAATGTTTGCTCTTCTGCCATTGCGATCCCACAATAAGGCAACACATTGTTATGGTATTTATGATTTTTTTATTTTTCGTTTTTTCTTTCGCCGTTGGGTGATAAGTAGTAAAACAATATATAAATTGCAAACTTACTGAACCTGTAAATGTGTGTGTAATGTTTTTTTGTGTGTTTTGTGTAAATTGAGAAGAAAGTTTATTTATTAAAGAACCTGCAATAGAACGGCTAAAAAATAACCAGCAACAAAATCTTATGGCATGTTTTTGAAAATTGGCTCTCAACACATGACCTGAAAACAAAGGAGGAATTTCAATTAGACCAAAATTGAAAGAATACTTACGTTTTGGTTTTGGTGCAATCAGCTTAATGGCACCGACTTTCTCAACAGTGGGAGAGGGTGAGTCTAGTTTTATGCGTTTCTCGTCCTTGGCAGATGTTGGTGGCGGTGATGACCGTTTAACGGACAATGTAAGTGGTATCGTGGTGCCTGGTGCAGCAACGGATGATGGTTTCTTGAGACCACGACGTGATGGCGGCGGTGGTGCTTCCTCAGCTAGACCATGGTTGCGAAACTGCGAATGGAATGTCTTTACGGTTTTTGGGCGTACTTCTTCTGTGTTACGAACAAGTACAGATATAGATGATGACTTTTTGGCTGTGGTGGAGGCTGAGTCATTATTCTTGGAATCGTGATTTGGACTTTGAGGCAGGGGCTCTTCCGAGTTAGGAGATACTTTTTTTGGGATTTTTCCAATCTTGACAACTGGTGTCAGCACTACTTTAGAAAGCGTTTTTTTGTCTTTTTCGGCCTGCGAAACTTTGTCTTCGGAACGTTTGGACACATCATTTTCCTTGCTCTTGTGACGACTAATGCTAGATGACTTTGATGTAGAACTGGATCGATGACGATCCTTATCCTTGTCTCGGCTACTGCTACTACTACTGCTGTGATTGTGACTGCTACGCTTGCTGCTGGAACCGCTAGATCTGTGTGATGAACTCGAGCTCTTGCTACGACTACTACTACTGTGATGTTTGCTATCGGACGATGATTTATGAGCTCCACTATCACTACCGCTTTTGCTGCTCTCTTTAAGTCTATCACGATCACCGATACTCTTGGAACGTTCTTTGTCACGACTACGCTCTTTTTCCTTTGAAGATTCCTTTTCTTCACCTGCTTTATTATTGACTGTTGCTTCAGTGTCCTCTTTGGATTTCTGAACACCAATACTATTCGCAATTTTACTGTTTATAGTTTTAGTAGAAATCTTAGATTTACTGCTTTCGGATGAAGATGAGTCCGCCGAGTCAACGGTTTCATTCGTTACAATTTCGCTAGTTTTTATTATGAAGTCATCCGGTTGATTGACATTTGTTAATTTATTGCTATTAATTGCTTTCGGTAGAATAATCTTTTTAGAATTATCAACTTTTGCTAATATTTGCTTGCCATCTTTTAGAGAGATTTTGAAAACAAGGGCCTCGTTAGGTTTAACAGAAACCTTTTCAGGTTTAACCATGGCAGTGTTGTCAGACAATTCTAATGGATCAACTTCGTCAATATTATCACCGTTAATTTGGTCACTTATACATGAATCTATAAATACAGAGGATTTTGTAGGCGTATTGGTTTTAGATGCCTCTTCTACAATTGCCACAAAAGGTACATGTTTTTCAACTGTAACAGCAGCTACAGTCGAATCTTGGCGGGAAATCACTGCTTCGGATACGGTCTCGCCTTTAACAATCTTCAGCCACTGCTCAACCAGTTTTGTAGCTAAAATACGAACGCCTGTAGAAAAAGTAATACAAAATCAAAATGTTTATTAAATTTTGCAAACAAATTATACTGGAATAGTATATAGAGTATGAATGTGTTTTCGATATTTCTGTATCGCAAAATTACCTTCTTCACCGCCTTCCTTGGAAAGCTGTTTCACCAGTTTTGGTGCAGAGTTACTTTTCAGTCGCTGCACATCGACGGGACACAGCAACAGTAATTCCAGGACTTCTTTTACAAGAGGCCAGTTCTTGGTGAAAATACCGTCTGTTAGCCACATGTGAGCTAGCGACCAGCCGCCGGCCGTCATAAACTGACCCAGTAATTCGGTTTCAGTGCATTTCAATATTTGAATGTATATACACTTCGACACAAGTTTCTTGGAAAACTTTGCCATCAATCTGTCGAGATGAAAAAAATAAAATCAAAATAAAATTTAGTTTTTTTAATTAATGTTACTGTGCTCTGCATGGATTTTATAGAAGTCTAAAGTGAAAATCTGGGGGGAAATATAGTATATAATGCACTTACCCAGCGAGACGTTTGACTTCGTTTGAACTTTTGATTCCACCGTTTGGGGCCAAAAGGACACTCAGGCAACTGAGAAGCTTTAGAGGATCGATTCGAGGCTGAAATAAATAAATTTAACACATTGAAATAATTTTATTTTTTAATTATTAAAAAAATATATATTTAAAAAAAAATTACGTCTATTTTTTAAATTGAAGGCATTTTTAAGCCAAAAAATGATTATTGAAGGAAAACCAAATCTACAATATTTATAGTTCTATGGATCTGTGTGAACATTAAACGTACTCATTTTTATTCATATAAAAACCTATTCTTAAATAAAATTTACTATTTATAATGAACTTACCATTTTTATGCAAATATGTCCTTATTCCAGATTACAGAATATGTGCGAGTTTGCGTCCAGCGAAGCACATTTTTGGCAGCAAATTGAGTGTTAAAAAGCGCTCTTACGTAAAACAAATATGGCGGCCCAATAAAAAAGTTCATGCGACGCCCTAGCTTCTAGCACAATATTTTCTTCACAATTGATACACTTCACAGATTATACATATATTGTAATGGTTTAAAATAACTATGAATTATAAATAGTTTTTTCTTCAAAAGTATAGTTCCTAACACACAGAAAAAAATGTCTACGTAGGTGTGCACGTACGCTTCTTTGTGTGAGTCACGAATGAATTGGAAATCTTCCTTTTTTGAATTAAATGTTCTATATGCCAATTTTGGCGTACATTTCTACATTAAGCAGATTTATATATAATAAAGATTACTATAACAATTGCCGATTGGCTCTAAATATGTTGGGAAACGATAGTTTTTCTTTAATTAAATAGACGAGAGCAAATTCTTACGACGTTCATACTACTTCGATGTCAGCTCCAAACTGGGGAAACTATCAATGCCGGAAATCAGCATAGCACAGCAAAAAATGGTAACTACGCATCACCACAAGCTTTAGTTATTAAACGCACCCATCATGTCTGCTGCTGTGTGGTTTCTTCTTGGAAATGTTGAAGGACGAACGGTGAACTATTTTTTTTGTAATCCAGATTTTTCGTAACAAAACAACAATTATTACATGTTATATTTGAAATGGTATCAAACTTTTTCAATCACAGTAGTAGTTGTTTATTTATAGGAGACCGACCAAAAATGGCCGCTAAAAAGAGAGCTTGCTCTGCGTTCCGTTATCGATTTCACTAGATTATTTTATGTTATTTTCATATTAAATGTTTTTGTAAATAACAACAATTTTCCTTAAATAATAATATGATTATGAATTCACAAATTTGTTTTTGTACCCGGGTGTGTATTAAAGTGGTTTTCCAAGTAGCACAACAAGAATTGAGGTCAACAGCTTGCAGTCAAAAATGAATACTTGCTTCTGTTAAGTTTTATCTTTTATGTACGAAGTACGATGTACGAATGTCATTTTTGTATTCTGTAAACTGTATAGAGAGAAATTAGAGAAAGAGAATAGAGAGATATGGAATTGAATGAAGGAACCAAGGTCATATAATTGTGAATTATTTTGATTTGGAATTGAGTGCGTTTAATGGTTATTGTTTGAATATATATATATATATATATATATATATATATATATCTATTTCTATGGTCTTCAAGATTCGACGAATAATAATAATTTATTTTAATATATTTGTCTTAGGCCTAGGCCTAGTACTAAGTTTGCATTTAAACCAAAACAGAAAATCTGCGGCTGAATGTTCACGTCTTGCACTGATTTTTAGTGTTCAGGTGGTACTGAGTTTACGCTGGAAAAATGGCGGTTTGGCTATTTTGAATGTGCCATAGTATAAAAGAGTTGATCTATTGGGCTTCTTAAAGGAATGACGCCTTTTTAGTAGCAATTTGTTTAATTAACAAATTTAAACACTACTGTCAAAAATATTATTTAATCTAATTTTTTGTGTTTACATCTGTGTTAACTTTTGCATCGACATGTACATATAACCTCATAATTACACTTGTTTGACAGATCAGTGTTCAAACCTCTTCACGAAAACAGCGCCTCTAGTGAGCATGAAGGATCCCAATACAAGTTTACGCGAGTGAACTAAAATGTATTGTAGTTGTAGACACTATTTTAAGTTTTTATAATGTTCTTTTTACTATTTTACAAGCTTTTATGGTAATATAATTAAATTTGAATTTGAATTTTTAAAATGTGCCCGTATAAGCAGGCATCTGTTGACGACAAAAATAACTAAAATACTGCCTCTCGATTTATAAAGAGATCTTCATTACAAGTCCGTACATAGTAATGCTAAATTCACACCCATTCAGATAATTCGGTGCTTTTCCACCGGAATGAAAAACTTTGTAGTAGTATTGGTGCTAACATTTACATGGAATTATCCTCGGAATTATCATATACTTTAACTTCTTCTGTCAAATTAATTTGAAATAGTTGGATTGCTTTCAACATTTTTAGCATTCCGGTGCTTTTTGAGGGGAAATTTTTGCCATTCCTGTGGTTTTGTGAGAGTGTATTGTGCGTGTATGTATACGTCACGTGTGTGCTGACAACCAATCACTGAGCCGATAGCCGATTTCATTCCCGTACTTGTACACCGAATTATCTGAATGAGGCATATTTGATATTTGTGGTCCATTTCGTGTCTATACATAGTCATACAATTATGTAACGACTCCACATTACATAATTGTACGACTCCGGTCATGTATATATATATATATTAAGATTAAGACTACTTCGACTCCAACTCTACTTTGACTCAAAATAAAACATCGATCTTTTAAAAAAATAAGTTTTATTTAAATACAAAAAATATTTATTTATTTAAAATATATTCCACACTCCATAGCCCTGATTCTACTAACTCCTATATATGCCTTAACACCCAAACGCATCCCATATTTTGCAACAAGATAAAAAGTCTTGGAATTTTCATGAACACTAGCCTTGATTGGAGATTGGTAATTCCCCCACCATATATTCGAAGTAAACTCCGTATGATATGAATTCTGCCAGAATTGAGCAACTAATAATTCAGAGTGGCTTGCGAGAAGCACTTTAAATGCCTGTAAATCTAATGAAGTATGTATTTAATGTAACGAGAGTTAACCTCTGTGTTTTATTGTTATATTTGAGTCCTAGTTATTAAATAGTTTGTTTCATTTTATAGATTAAAAAATTGTTAAGCTAAATATTTAATTTTGTAATTATTATTATCTGCTGTATTATATATTATTAAATTATGTATGTTTTTTGCTGTGTAGTTAGCGCAACAGGATTTTTCAGGAAGCAGCATTTAGACCGATTGAGACATATGATCACGATGGCTTTTTAATTTTGAAATTTGTTTTTTTGGCAAATCTTTACTTTAGCGCCCCCTCCCAGAAAAAAATAAATTTAGGGGATGTTACCCTGATCCCAAAAGGTTTTTTTTTTGGCTGGGTTAACATTTTTTTTTCTGGGAGGCGGCGCTAAAGTAAACTTCAGCCGTTTTTTTATAAAAATGCGTGCTAGCTATGCGGATCCGTATGTTTTATTTATAAGGTTACATGCCTTTACATGTATTTTTTATAATTAAATAAATGTCACAAGTTTAAAAAAGTATTATATATAATACAAAGTTTAAAAACATTATCCTACATTACATCAAAAATACCAGATTTAAATTAACAAAAAAACTTTACTTGTCGTACCTTAAATACTGCGATACAGTTTTCAAACTGTTAGACGCTGAGTCAAAAACACCTTCCTTCTCTATTATGGCCCCTAAATTGTGGAACTCATATCAACTCAAAATTAGGCACATAAAAACACGAACCAGTTGCTTTGCGCACTTTGCCGATTGCTGAATGGTAAGTTATTATTATTTTTAAATAACAAGGTAAGATTTATTTAGGATTAAGTATAATCACTATCACATTCATATATTTAATATTATTTAGTATATAAATCTATAAATAAACTTAATTTCTGGGCTCTTAATTTAGCGTTCGCTAAAAATACAATCGTGCTCTTATTTATTAAAATATATACTCTTAAAAATTAAAAAAATCCGCTAAAAAGAAAATTGTCCGCTTAAAAATTCAAAAACGTTCTAACATATCAATCATTTATTTTAAAAAAAATTACAAATATAAAAAACTACGTTTAGAATTAAGTAATTTATTACAAAACCTACAAAAACTAATTAAACATAACCATATTTGGCACTAATTATTACTATAAACTATTTTAATTGTATAAGTACACGATTACAAGCTGCATATTTTTCGTGTTGTAAAGGCACATTACGACATATTTCGTATTGAATAAAGGTAGAGCGATTTTATAATTAAATATTCAGTAATAAAATTAGGAGTATTTTTATGTATAGAGATAACCGTGTCTCAGCCAAAAATTATGTATAAACTCGATGTCATATAAAATGCTTTTTATAAATAAATTCGGAGATTTTATGTATAAGTAAGGCAGAGTATTTATGTTTGATGTCTTTTATGTTTCTTAAAAGCAATATATCTAAAATTAAATGTATATTATTTTGTATCTCGATGTAATTATTTGGACGGCAGTAAGAGCATTTGTAATTTGGCCGATTCGTTTATGTTCAGGGTATCCCGTCGAATTGGTGGGACTATAGAATTCTCACGTTTCCTGGTCATCGGCAGTAGCTGATGACTCTCTGTAAACACATCGTCATCGTCAATGGCACACTTATTATTTTTAGTGTCGATAAACTGACGCATAGCCTTTGCGCCAGCGTCTTCATCGTAGGACATTGTCTGCGTTGAAATTTCGTATGCATTGGCCTGAATGCCAACGTCACAGCTCGTTTTGCTGCTACGCGAATGAGTTTTTCCAACCGATACACCAGAATAAGAACTCTGGATGCCCGTCGGAATCTCAAGTTCCGAAGAGTATGACTGAAACGAAGAGTCAAGCCCAGAAAAGGGTTCTGCAGCTGGGTCCTTTTTCTTTGACAAACTTTTTGAATTCTTTCGGGTGCGTCTACTCAAACTCTGCCGTGATGATTTTCGACTACGAATACTTTTCAGACTATTTTTACTGTTCCGCACGGCAGTGCCAGCGTCAGCATGATGTCGTTCACGGCTGCTGCGCACACCACCGTCCGAACAGTTCAAACTAACTTTTCGCAATATTTCCTGGACACTCGGATAGTCTTTATTATTTGTTGGGTTGTACTGCTGAACATGCATGCCAACACTGTCACTATCCTCATCATCGCTAACCTCATGTTGACGTACCACAACATTAAGTCGAGAATCCTGTATTTTGTAAGAAGTTCTGGACACATTGTCATCGTCTGATGTGGTTGTCATTCCTTGATTATGTAAAAATGGCATCATTAGTTTACCACTGTTCAGCAGATCGGTAATGTCGTTTGCGTCTACGATTCCTGCACTGGCACTGCGTCTTTTCATGCTCTTGTCTTTGGCATGCGGGAAAAAACCACCGCCGAAATTCTTCGATGGCTGGTAGCTGGTTTTCTTGAGATTCATTGCTGTAATGATTTGACTTTCAATTGATGTGCTGCTTTCACGGCGACTAAAAGTTTTGCCACCGGACGAAGCCTTGCTGAAGTTTTGCCGCCTATTCCGTGACGTCTTGCTCTTGACAGTACCATGCCCGTGTGTGCGTCTCGCTACCTTTGTTTGCATTTCGGCAATTTTCACCGAGACCTGCGAATCCACTGAATTCCGACGAGATTCTACCGACACGTGACGCACACTGAAACTAATCTCAGAGTCAACAGAACTTTTCCGTGGACCACAGCTTGAAGAATTTGTTGCACCGGTCAGTGCAAATCGACGTTGCACAAAATGCGGTAGGTAATTTGTCCAGGTTGAGCTCAGCTCATTGGTTCCGGATGAATTCATGTCATTCACATTAAAATTGAGTCCAACCGGATCCGTGTGCGAGTTATAAAATGATATGGAAAGCTTACCCTTGTCCTGAAACTCCTTGCGTTTGGCCCACGTTTGTGCGATTGCTTTGTGTTTCTGAATTTTTATATCCTCACTGGGTTCATGACCAAATTTTTTGTTTATGTATCGTTTCCATGTGTCTACAGTGGACGGTGTCCAGCACCAAGATGACATTACGATGCCTGAGCTAAACAGACATAACAGTTGTAGCTGTAGGATTGCCACACTAGGCCTGCTTTCTAGTTTACAAACTTGTTGAGTATCCGTATAGGTAGATGAGATTTTACAGCTGAAATTTAAAACAAAAATATTATATAACTATAATGATATTAAATTTTACAGAACTAACATAATCATTTCGCGTAAGCTGGTCGCCCAGTGCTGTGAGTTTCTGAACTCATAAATCTGACACATAAAGGCCACCACAAAACACACGAATTTGAATATAGTACGCAAAGCCATACGCATGATTATCAAATGAATTTTGTTGCTGGCCGACGCCGATTTGATGTCGTTGGCAAAACTCTTTAGATCAAAAAGCTTGAAAATGCCTTGAACAAAACAATATCCGCCGATAAGCAAAACACCGGCCATTGGTCCCAACAGAAAGCCCGCTCGTATGGGATGATTCACATAGCCTACAAAGCATATGCCTACCACGCTGTTGGCGTCCACTTCGCTCATTCCCATAATAGTAATGGTCAGGACAAGCGGTAAAGACCATGCAATTAAATGAAAGTATGAGCCTTTTTTGTCGATGCGATCCTGAGCAATGCCTGAATTAAAACAGTTTTTTTTTAAAACGGTAAAAAGATATTTTAAAAAAAACGTCTTACCAATAGCGCTCAGATGACACACGTACAAAAAGATTACAAACCAGACCATGGCAGCAATGGTAAAATAGTAGACGAGCACAAACACTACGACACAACTTAAATTCTCGCCAGCACTTGGTTCCAAGTGACGTAGTGTGCCGTCTTTCCTACAAGCAATGTCCTCACGACCACCCGTCGTAAATTGAGCCAACCACCTACAGACAAATTATAAATACGTTTACTTTCATAAAAAGAGTAGAAATAATTAACGTACCCAATGCAGTTAATTAGCAAGGAGAAGTTTATGTAGAATACAATAACGGCCGGATACTTGTTAGCGTTTTTCCAGTCAATGAAAAACGTAACAATGGCAAATAGATTGCTAAGCAGGCACAGCGTGGCACCCCATCCAATGAATTTGTGGATTTGGCGGTGCTCATCATCGGTGAACATCGGATCTTTGCATTGAATTCCACAGCCTTCGATTCCTGTATTAGGTATTATGTTTAAATTAAATGTTTTTCAAATATATTTAAACGTTTTACCATTGTAGTAGCTTGTGTCCGAGTCAGTGAGTACCATTGGCGCTATACATTGGCCGGTTGCATTGAATTTCATTTCGCGTACATCATTATTGCACTTTGGCGGAAATAAAGTTTCGTTGCACTGCAAAAACTCTGGGAAGTACGAAGTGTTATACAGAATCCGACAGGGCTCCAGTGTTATGCGACACATTTCGAGAGACGGTAAAAACACCATATCTTGATTGGCCATACGTTCGCACTTTGGAACAAACACAGCGCAGAGAAACGGTTGTATGACCGCCCAGCATTTAGGGATGTTTCGCAGGGCCTCATAATTGAAAAGACGCTCACGAGACTCTTCTTGACTAAAAGAGTCGGTGAGATCGACACTGGTTGAGGTATAAGGCAGCTTGGAGCCAAAGCATGTGTTGTTTTTAAGTTTCTCACATTTACCAGGTCGCACACAGTGAATGTGACGCAGATCGCGTCCATCGAACCAAGGTTTATCGTCTTTGCCCTTTTTGCCATTGATACGAAAATTACGACTGCCTAGAATCGGTTCGAGAGTGGGTTGTTCTTCTTCAGCTACCGGTGAAAGTCGTGAGTTCGGGCTAAAATCGGATACCGATCCACTAACCAATGTACCTGTTACTATTACACCAACTAGTACGTAAACAATGCTGCAAAAAATAAACAAATAAATACTTACATAGAAAAGTTGAATGTAAATGTGCAAACTTACGTGCTCATGGTGACAATGAGCTTATATTCCGTACTATATATTTAAAATGTATCATAAATGTTTGTATGATAACAATCCGTAATAAAATAAATGCTTAGTTGGACCACAAAGTAAATGTGCTACTAAAAATGAACACTCATACATTCACATTTATTTTACATAACTACAAATTTATTTCAATTAATACACCGAAGAATAAAAAGGCACACGTGAATGCCATGCGAAATGGCTTGTTACACACGTTTGAGATGCTTTTATTGTTTTATAGCATGTAATTCTTCTGAAAATCTCGTTGTTTTTTTGTAGGTAGAACGCCATCAGCGACGACGACGAACTTGTAGACCACCCGCGCCGTGTTTATGTTATTTTTTTTACATTTTTGGCGTTGACGTTTCTTGAGAAGCTGTAGTTAGTGCTGCCATATTACATTTTTTAACTTGCAACAAGATTTTTTTTAAAGACACAAGTTTTTAAGTCGTTTTTTGTTTATTTAATTTTACAATTTTTTAACATTTTTATAAATTTTGTCTGGCCGCACAGCGTAGCGCTAAAATACATTGTTAAAGTTATTGTGATATTTTTATTTATGTATTTTATAATTGTTTATTTCGATTTGATTGAACGGTTTCGATCAAATTGAATTGAATGATTTTGATAACAATCCAGTACTTGGCGTAAGAAAATCTTTTTAATATGAATTCGACGGAGTCGGGACTTTGTAAGTACTTAAAGTATCAAACTAAAGTTGTACAGCTGTACCGAATGGTTTGCGTCTTGGAAGTACTTAATGTTGACGTCTGCGTACTTATTGATACTTTTAGTAGCTTCTATACTACACTATACTATTAGGTAATTTCCCACAATTCGCAAGTTTTATCCGGTAGTGGCGCCCACTCAAAATTACATAGGCTGTGTTTATGCGCTAGCTCGCGCTCGCTTTTAACGCGCTGCGCGCTCTTACGTCAGTGAGTGGCCTAATCACATTCAAGAATGTACGCGTCGTTCGCTACCATTTGAACGCACTGCGCGTTTTTGTTTGACGTTTCTATGCGTCTACGCGTTGAAGTCGAAGGAGATCAATTTCAAGCGATATAAGTGCGCGACAAACCGGTTTCTTGGATACACCAATCAAATCATCTCACTGACGTAAGGGCGCGTATGGTGAATAGCACGTACTGTAGGTGTCGTGTTTTATCCTCGTTTTTTGACGTCAAATCGACGATTTAATATTTATTCTCATACGATTATCGGTGCGTGGCCGCAAGCGCCAGTCAGCAGTCACAAAGCTGCCAACACAGATATGATACAAGTGCCATCACTTTATGAATTGTGAGTTAACTCTTTGACGAAGCAATGTCACTGTCGCCATCTCTTTATGAATTGATCGGTAATGCCAGCCAAAGTCTTTTCTGTATAAAATAATGTTGACTTTTTGTTTTTTAGTAAAAACAAAAGAAAATCGCGCGGCAGGGCGCAAATAGAATTCAATTTACCAGAGAATGGTAAAAAAGTAGTGGATTGCTTGTCTTTTGCTTGTTTTTTGCTAGTATTAAACAAGCAAAAAACAAGCAAAAGACTAGCAAAAAAACAAGAATATCATTTAACTTTTAAAAATAAAACAAATATTTATATATATATTATTTGTTATTTTTACAGATTTAGTGCATAAAAGTATTTGTCTGAGATTACCGCTCATTCATAAAGATGTGGCGACATCATCTGAAAATTGCAATTGGCGTTTGTAACATATCTGCCTAATGCTTGTGATTTAATATGTTTGGCGGAGATGTCTTGGCTCAAAACTCTGCTCGTCGAAATTTGCTATAATATGCCATAGATAATTGTGAAAAAGTTTTCTAAGAACAATTATGACATAGAGATTTGTTTTTTTTTTTACAAAAATAATCCCTAATTATAATAATTCTGTAGAAGAGGGTTAAGGGTATGTCACAGACCCTAAATAGGATGCCCCTTGACCATAAAGGTGTTTTTTTTAATTTTTATTTTTTTTATATATTTTGACATCGTTGTATTAGTTTAATTTTACCTTTTAAAAATTAAAGTTAAAATACTAAAAAGATGAAAAAATAGTGTGGTCTATTAAATATATCTGTTTTATAAATACCAGATTGTTCATATATCTAATTTTTTCATAATTAAGTTTAATAAAAAAGTAATATATGTAAAAAATATGGATAATTTATATACTTAGCTCAAAGTTTGTTAAAATTGTCATTTATGTATATGAAAAGATAACTAAGCAAAGTCATATGAAATTCATATTATTGGAAAAATAAAAAAAATACACCCATGCTCAAGCCTTTTGAAGCTTATAATCTGTGTTATTTTATTTTGAGCACTCGCAACCTATACTACCGATTATAAGGAGTACTAATTTGCCCTGAAAGCGACTCTAACAGATTTTACAAGTAAAATATACAGATCTTTCTTGCTATATTTGGTCAACAAACTGGCGGTATAATATCAAGTTGATATTAACGCCATTTATTTTTAGAAAAACCATAATTTTTATCCGAAGTGACAGAAAATATTTTACACATAAACACACCAACGAAATAAAGATAATGGACCAAAAATATATTCTATAATCAAATATTGATATACCTGTATTTCTTATTAGTTTTTTTTTAAAGTGATGCAAAATGCTATTTCGATCGTAATTTGAAAACAATTGTCATATTTCCCAGAATTGTGCACAATGGCCTGTAGATCTCGAAATAATACAACTGTCACTGGTGGTGAGCGTGAAAATAGTAACGCTCTTCCCAAGATAAATAGGGTACAAGGCAATCAGCCACCGAAAGATGAGTTTATGAAGAATATCACTATTACCCAAACAGCAAAAAAATGGTCTCAAAACGGTCTCAAGACGGTATTTAGACCTACGTCTCAAAACGGTATTTAAGAGCGTCTTGGAAATTTCTTTAAGACGTCTTAAAGACGTCTGTAAGACGTATTTGCAAATGTTTTTTGTGACTTTGTTATTATAAATACCGTATCAATACGGTATCAGATGAACGGCTTTAAGACGTCTATTCCTAGGTTGGCGACTTTGGTATGAAAAGTACCGTATTAAGACTTTATCAGACGGACGTCTTTAAGACCTATTTTCCCAGGTTTTTATACGACTTTGGTATGAAAAGTACCGTATCAAGACGGTCCCGCGGGCTGGCCCGCAAATTATGCGGGTCGGGTCGGTTTAACAGGTCGGCTGAAAAGTTCGTATCGTTTCTATGAGAGGGCGCCACTAGTACAAAATCCATTTTGTTTTCATA
>JAAAKO020005908.1:0-36553 GCA_010015015.2 Bolitophila cinerea | reverse complement strand
CACGCCTCTATCTGGAGCGAGACCATATCTTCAAAGTCGGAGTTTGGAATGCCGTCCGATTACGTTATACCAACATTCCGCTTTGAAAGGAGAAATTGAATCTTCAGTACATTTTCTCGCCGAATATGCCCCGCACTAATCCATCTAAGATGGAGAAATCTGGTAGATTCCCAGATTGCGACCGTCTCTAAGAAGAGTTATAGTACAATGGGCCTCCTAGTGGCCTACGTGCTGGTCTAGTCTTTGTGAGAGGGTCAACAATCCCATCAACATCATCAACATCATCAACAGTGTTTATTGTCATAACAATACAGTATATACTTTTTTGAAAACAATTGTTATATATATATAGAATTCTCCAAATATACATCACCGGGGCAACCAAAAAGATACATTAAAAAATACGTTTTAAGTGCTTAAAATATGTATTTAAAATAACAAAATACGCTCCAAATACAGGAAAATATGCACTTAAAATTACACAATATGATGCATCGCAATTAAGAATAATGCAAAGATAGCGTTTGAGATTTTTTTGTAGAATGTCATTTTATTTTTGTTTTAAAATTTTACCGTAAGTGGTCCTTATTATGAAAAAATCACGCGATAAACCTGTATTAAGGGTAAGTAGCGGTTTTCAAGTTATCGCCCCTTTTTGAATGAATGTTTTTGTGGATAAATGTGTTTAAGGAGATGTAATTTCTAAAACGGCAAACTAGATATTAAAAACACTTTTTTTTAACCCCGTGCCAAAGCTTTTATTAATTTCTATTCTATTGTAAAAAAATATTTTAGTGTTTGATATTTTTTCTTCCTTTTTGTGCTACCAATTTACTTGTTTGGGTCAGTTTTTTTATGGTGGAAAAATCTTAATAAAAGAAACAACAAAAAAAATCCTTTTTAAAAGGTAAACTTGAGTTATTATCACATGGCAAAACGTTTCATTGAATATTAAATAAAAATAGGCTTTCAATTACTAGAAAAGAAGTAAATCTGCTACTTAATGTAGAAAATATGCTCAAAAATGTTAAATATCAAAAAATATGCTCCTAAAAGGCCAAAATATGCGAAAATATTCATTGATGAGTAAAATATGCAAAAATATGCCTAACAAGTATGGCTCAAAACAAAGTTGTATATGGTTTATATTTTAAAACGATGTCACAGAAAAAAACACGCATTAACATATTTTTGGTTGCCCTGTACATCACACATTATATTAAAGTTATCCTGAGTTTTTCTTCTAAATAAATCTTCATCATCCATCCAAATCCTGCAAAACCACCACAAAAGGGCAAAATTATGGAAAAATTAGTCGAAAGCCTGAACATAAATATTATTAACTCACCTAAGAGTTCCACATACTTTTCCGCTTTTAGATGATCATTCTGGAAAAGGTCATGACAAAAAATGTTGTTTACTCGGAAAGAGTTCATTTAAATGATTTCGTCACAGTTTTATTCAGAATTGAAGTTTGTATAGTGGTTTCGTCTCATCCCTTGTATTTGCATAAATGGAGTCCGAGATTAGCGGTACGCATTGAGAATGTTTCAGGAAATACCATCGCTGAGATAAATGTTCCTAAGGACAAGAATTATTAAACATAAAAACATCCGTATCGTATAATATTATCTTTTATTTCAATAAACATCTTGTGTGAACATTGTGTGTTTTCCAACGAATCGGCGAACCAGCGCGTGTGGCGTGGTCGCTTCACTATTCCTTTTTTCATTTATACTTAACGCTATATTTAAATTTAAAAAAAAAACACAATTATCTGCTCTGTATGTGGTTTTGTGATTTGAGTATGTGTGTGTGTGTTTATGTGCGTACGACAATCATAAAAATATCGTACTTCCACTATATTTATATTTTTTTATTTTGTTTGGATCAAAGCCTTTTTCAGAGGCACGGAATAACACAAGTATTTCACATGCTCCAAGGCAGCGGTGTACAAATAATTGTGTTTCTGAGGTGTATTTCTGTTTATTTTATTTAGTTTATACAAAGTTATTATGCAATTCTTTTTACACAGTATCAAATCGCTCTAAAAACGGTCTATATATAGAATGTTCAGATTATCGTAATCTTCGTGTATGTGTGTAACTATTTGTTATTTGTTATTTTATTAAAACAGATTCCATGAACAATAAATTTTGTTATTTTAACTATATATTGTTTGTATGTGTATATTTTATATCTGTGTGGTGGTGTTGTGTAGATATTTATAGTATCTGTATTATAATACAGTAAATTTTGGAGTATGTGTGTGTGTGTGATTGTTAGATTTTTATCCGGTTGTTAATAGGCCCGAGATTGCGCTTAAAAAGGTTTTCTTTTCTTTTGAATTACTAGTTTTTTATTTGTCGTTTTTAAAAATGTCCATTTATTTTTTTAATTTAATGGCTGCGTGTGTATAGGAAATAAAACACAAGTATTAAATGTAATGCTTGTCGAGAGCACGCGAAAATAAACTAATTAATTGTTGTTATTGTTGTTTAAATACGTTCATGTTTATAAAATCAGTCGAATTCTACGTAAAATGTTAATGTTTTATTTTATTACTTATCATAAATTCTGGTTTACAAATAAAAATACATACAAACTCGTGTGTATATATGTGTGTGTGTGTGTGTTGTTTTCTCTTTGGCGTAATTCGTTTGTTTGCTTGAGTTTGAGTGTAATTCTTTTTTAAAAAATATATCAAAAAATGATATTTTAAAAACGACAAGTATACAATAATAACACACTCACAAAATTTAATATAAAATGCTTTATATATATATATATTATTTGTGAATGTATGTGTTTTTTTTTGCGTGTATGTGTGTATGTTTCTGTGTACTAAATTCATATTGGTTCTGTTGGACATAATTCGTACGCATATACACTCTCTGGATCAACTACGTAAAAAATGGCACATTCATATGTAAATTTATAACGATTTCGATATTCTAAAGATGTAGTTTCCAAATATTATTGATATATTTAGCTAGTGGCTAACCAATGTGTTGTGACAGTTTTTGTTGTTGTGGTTTTTGTGGATGAAACAGTTGAGGGAAACGGGAAACAGTGGTTCAATTAAATAAACACACAGTTTTTTTTTATCACTACAATTGAATTATCTGCTGTGTGTCCTAGAACGTTCTACTTATCTAGTTCTATTCTATACAAAATTATACAATACAAAAAATAAAAAGATTCCAAAATAAAGTGTGTAATTACTATTTATATTCACATGTTTTTCTAGATGAAAGTATGTTGAAGTAGCGAGGGGTTAATGAGCAATGTATAAGTGCATGGTGACAAGGTGAAAAGTACACACGGCGGACCTTGACCCCAAGCCCTGCTAAAGCGACCCTGCTCTTTCACACTTTACTTCATAATTAACTGCTAGTTTTAGATTAATATTATCTTTGTTTTCTTTTTATTGTAAATATGGTTTAAAGTTTAATAATGTATTGTTTGTTTGTTATTTTTACTAAAATTGACCCAATTGTTGGAAAATAAACTCAGAGTGCGATTGGGTGGGTGGGGTTTTTAATGGAGATGTCCAGTGGGAGGCGTGAAATAGTGTGTGTTCGTTAGTGAACTGTTTTTAAGTATAACTTTTACCCCTCTATTTAAAACAAATATACATTTATATTAGTTGTTGTACTTTAAATCTTAGTATAACATGTAAATACTTCTATATTTTTTAGTGATACAATTTCAATTTAATTTAGGTGCTTTGTAGTAAATATTAAAAATGAAAAAAATATTCAAATAACATTTAGTTGAAAAACGATTATTTTACAGCTACTACAAAAGTATTATATAGTAGCCAAGCTCGCCAAAGACCTCTATTTTACTGAAACCGATAAAGCCATAAATACTTAATGATCGGTCATTTTCATAAAAAAGAAATGGCCTTTTAAAAATGTAATAAATACTAATATTTAAAATAAAACTTATAAGCACTCTAATGAATATAATTCCAATGAATATTAGGATGTAAAAGAGATATGGAAGAGAGCTTGGAATTATAATTTGTATACAAAGAATCTATCAAAAAACAGTACTAAAAACTGAACTTTAGGGCTCATCGATTTCGAAAGATATCCAAAGAACACGTTTCGTGCTGAACGTCGAAAAAGGCTTAAAAGTTTCAAATATCTTAAAGAACTTTAATTAGAAAACATGTAATTCATGTGTTGTTGGATTTTTTCAGTCTAAATCAGATAAAGATAATTTAAAAAACTTTACGATTATGAAATTTAAATTAAAAAAAGATGAAAAGATAATGTTTATCTTGCAATTCAAATTAAATTAAACCAAAAAAATAGAACTTTTGCGGTGTGGTAATTATTTAAATGGAAAAACCTTTAAAAAAATCTATACATTTTTTTATAAAGTATGGATATTTCTTTGTTGGTATTTTAACAGCAAATCCATTTTGTTATAAGGTTTAGTATTTTTTCTAAAAGAACTTTTTTAAAATATAATACAGAAATGCAAATAGAAACTTTTATTTGTACCGATTTTCAAAGAGCCTTTGGTACTGCAGAAGATAGTAGTATATTATAATTACAAAGAACTAGTACTGAAAGTGATAAGCTTTTTAAACCTTTTACAACAAAAAAATCAAAGAAAAACATAACTAATAAAAATCAACTTATACTATAAAAACAAATTAATAAAGAATAAAAAATGATTAGTTCTAAATCAAATATTAAATCGTTCATAAAAATGTTTTTTTTTGATACTTGAAATAGGCCTAATAAAACAAAATAGAAAAATGTTAACATGAATTCAATTTGTTGTATAATACAGTATTTATTATTGTTGTTTAATACAATAACTAACTGTACTATAAAAAAAGAAACGATTGTCTGGCTTTCGTGAAGCAATAAATAAAATAATAAATTGAATCGCATTTACACACTCTCTTCATCGCCCTTACGTTCGCTCATCCCCACAAGACCGAAACGCACACCCAAGTTGCAAGTTCATTTCCCTACAACAAATTTGTTAAACATAGAACCTAAATACTACACACATTTATAAACTTAATCACTAACTCTATACAGTACTGCGTGGGGCTTGACTTATCACCTATATTTAATATAATTATTATGTATATTATGTATGTATGTACACGGTTTTGTTTTGTTTATTTAATTATTTAATCTACAGGTAAGAGAAACGCTGCTTACCAACGGACGAACAAAACGTAAAATCGAAAACAAAAACAAATTGAAAATTTAATTTACCAATCGCAGGAAAAATAAAAAATTGAATCAACAAAAAAACGTGGTAAACAATCCCCGAAACCGAACGCGCGTATCGGTGGTGTATTTCGTGGCTCAGCTGGCGCGAGAGTGTCCGGAGTGGATGCGGATTAGACGTGCACCACTGTGGAATCATCAATGTCTGGAGCGGTAGCGGTGCGACGTCTTCGTCCACCCCGGAACAAACGCTATATTTTTATGTAGCGATCGCTTGGGCCACGTCTTCGTCGGTGATGGCGATGCATCGGTATGCCTTCGCCACCACACGAACAGTCCTACAATTCCGTCACCGAGTACAGCTGATCGTTGCTAGCGTGCGAGTTGTTGTTGTTGTTGGCATTATTCGCCGCTGAGATACCACCACGTTGCAAGGAACGATAGTACACCGGGGGATCGTCCTTTTTACTACTGCTGTGTTTAGTGCCACGCTCACGGCTACTGGTGTGGTGTCCACTGCCAGCTGGTGCAAAGGAAGACGACGTTGAACCAGCGGCAGCGGTGGCATGATGATTGTTTTTCGGCTGGTGCGGCAGCGTCTGGTAGTTGGGCTTCACGAGATTGGATTTGTACTGTTCCACGTACGAAACGCCGCCACCGGCACTACCACCTCCACCGGCCGATGCCTGGTGCGCTGAGGAATGGTGTTGCTGTTGCTGATGATGGTGCTGCTGTTGCTGCTGCTGCGAGTGTTGACCGTGCTTCTTGGTGGACGCTGCCGTCGCCGCCGCCTCAATGTGACTGACATTCTGACCACCTTTGTCATATCCGAATGTACTGTGCGTGGACAAATGATTGCGAGCCTGTATGAAACTCTGAGACTTGGACGAGGGCAAAGTGTTTGTATTTGACTTGTTGCGCGCTTCGTCCTTGTGGCGATTCTTGGGCGGCAGCATTGGAGGCAGGGACACTTTCAGCTGTGCAGGTTGATGCTGTTGTTGCTGCTGTTGCTGCTGCTGGTGTGAGGCAGACACAGATTTATGGCTATTGGAGGCGTTCAGCATCGATGCGGCCACTTTCATTTGTACCTCCTTCATTGGAATGTTACGATTTGCATTTGATTTGTTGGGAGGTCTCTGCAACGATCTGTACTGATTGAGATTGGCGGCAGACAGTGGCTGATGAGCATTGCGACCACCACCACCGCCGCCACCGTCATGTGGTATCTTAATGCTGGCAGTAGAAGCAGCAGATGCAGCTCCTTGAGGTATTTCTGGTAGTGGTTGATTTAGTATGGATATTCCTTTGTTGGTTGGTGGAAGTGGACGCCCGACTTGATTGTGCGTCCCGCGATAGCTGGTGGACGTGTCGATGCTGTACACAGACGAGGTGACCGCTGGAACAGAAGCAGCTGTAGCAGCAGCAGCAGACAGATGTTCGTGGTCACGCTTATGATGCATATTACTGGCGTCCGAGTACTTGAGCGAGGACTTTTTGTGTGGCAGTGTGGCGGTGGTATTGATGGCGTGCGTATTGTACGTGTCTTTGGCGTACGGTGCGGCGGCCGGTGTGTACTCTTTGGCAGCAAACGTACTGCTGGTGGTGTTTAGGTGCGATAATGTTGGCGGTGCTACCGGTGGATTATGGTATTCCTTCGAGACGGTGGCCACACTCGGTGGCGGTGCCTTTTTCAGGTTTGGACTGGGCGTGGCACCACCACCCTGACTCTTGTCCACACCGAGATTTCCACCGTAGCGACCGCCGTGACGCAGGGTGGCACACTTATTGGCCGCTGCCACGCTGAAGTGGGTGTCGCGCAATGCTTTTGGGCCGATGCTGATGTACTTGGGATCGAAACGGTTGAATCCGTTCAGGGGAATTTCGCGGGGATCGTTTTTGTTGTCTACGTTGTCGATGTTTTCGATTTTTATTGAGCTGCCTGCGGTAACGTTGCAGGCAGGCGATTCTCAGTAGAAATCGTTCGATTCGAGTGTTTTGCACTGCTTGCTGAGGGTGGCGTATTTGCCGTTGTTCGGACCGGCACCGGACGAACCGGACATATTGTGTGGACCCTGGTGCTGGGATGGCAATCGTCCCAAGGTGTGATGGCCAGACATCCTGTAAATTAAACTGAATTTTAGTCACGTAATTTGCTCGCAGCGATTATTGTAAAATTTATTTTCAATATGGAATTTTGAATTTGGCATGTACACATCGGGCAATACACTACAAAGAAAAAACGAACGTAAAAACGCAATACAAATAATATTGTGAATTGTGTGACTTTTTGTTGTGCGTGCAGGTTGCATGGTGTGCGAGACCTTACAAGTGTGTTTTTTAATTTTGTATTGATAGTACTATCTAAAATTCTATGTAAAATCTTCTATTTGTTTACAAACGTTAAATATAAAAGTAAAATAAAATTAAAAATAATTTGAACACGAGATAAATTTAAATTGAAATGGAATATAATTTTTTTTTTTCAACATTAAAATTATTGACGATATAAACTATTATCATCAGTATCAATCCAAAAAAAGCTTAATAAAACTATCGACTACTTGAACGATACAATTAAAAAACAGTCAATATAGAACATTTTTTTAAATATAAAACACACACTTGCTGGGCATTAAACATAAAACCAAAAAGAAATTATTAAAACAAAAAAATCATAAAAAGCCATGCCTGGACTCATGCACCAAAATATTATAGTCTGGCGGCGGTGAATCGCCGTGGTATGCGGACCCGCGTAATGCTGACGAGTGTCCGACAAGGGCGGACGGATGAGCGCCGGCTCCGTTTGTGCGTCCCATTGTACTGCTGCCTGGCACATTCGTAACGCTGCCCTGGTGCTGCTGGTGGTGCAACAGTGTGCGATTAATGGTCGAGGTGCCGCTCAGGATCGGAGCGGTCGGTGATGCCGTTGACGCCGTGGAATTGATGAACGGCGTTGTCTCGGATTTATCGGCATACGGACGTCTGAAAAGGAAAACAAAATTTAATTTATTTTTTAATTTGATTATGAATTTATGTTGATTACCGTTTGGTCAAGTATATCCAGGTGTGCGAGTCAACGCAAACCAGCAGCGTCAACAGTACAGCAGCCACCAGACTGGCCAGCATCATGAGGGTGAGCCCGAACAGACCACCGTCGCACAAGCCTTTCATGGCATTGTTGAAGTTTCGGTCAACCGAACGTCGGTCCAGCATGCTGGACAGCACGAGCAGTTCTGATTTGCTGTTCCGGAGCTCGCGGTCGATTTGGTCGATGTTGCGTCCCGTATCCATGTTTGGGAATACATCGCGAGACATTCTGGAAAAAAGATAAGAATATGAATATATACATACATTGATAGTAAATGTGAGTAAAAACATACCTTGACACCGTTTGGAAGGCATCGTGAGCACGTTCCAGGTTGTCACGTGACTCGTTCAGTCGCAAAATGAATCGATTGCGCAACGTGCCGCAGTTCAGGTAGTTGACGTCATCGATGCGCTTCTACAAAGAGGAAAAAGAGGAAATTATTAGTATAAATTTTTATATTGTTAACTTATCTCAAAACCATATATATTTACGAGTTTTGTAAAGATCAGACTTTCAGTTTGGCTAAATATAAAACGTCATCTAATAAATTCAATATTGCGCTTTAAATGATTGAAAAAGTTTCGCTAAAATGTTTTTTGTGCTCTGAGAATTAAATTATTTTGCTTTGAGCATTTGTGTTACCTCATATATACATGTCGGAATAACTGTGCTAAGTAGACTTTTACAAATCTGTGGAATATATTTTAGTATTTTTATGCTTACAAAAGAGGCTCTCAGGCCTCCCAAGCGTAAAAACAATTAAAAAATTGGACATTTGGAACTTACATATTCCTTTTGTTAGACATTTTAGAAAATGTTTAAATTGAACTAAAAAAAATGTTATACAACATATATTTTTTTAAAACAAAAATGTACAGTTTTACTTATTGATAATTATGTTTTATTGACCAAATGACATTTTGCCGAATATACCGTTTCTTCAATGAGCTAGTTACCCGAATACCTGTTTGCACGAATTTGGTCAAATGAGCCCTTTGGCCGAATGACACTTTATTTGTTTATATTTAAAAAAAGGCGCGAAGAGCAGAGGTCATGCTTTTCTGGGTAACGTTATTTGGTGATTTGAATGCATATCACACTTGTGCATTCTTGTCACCAAGACAAGAATTGCTTTTGAGAAGAATGAACACCGCCCGTTAACGTTCGCACATCTGAGCTGTTTCCGCCGGGACCTCGGCTTAGTTTGCGGAATCTTAACAGATCAATGTAAACTATACAAAAACCTGCATAGGTTGAGATATTCGAAAAAACGACCTATAGGAGGTACGGATAAATTGAATCATATGTTCATTTTATCACTGAATGCCCCGCACTAAGCCATCTAAAATGGAGAGAGTTTCATGTGATGAACTCCACTGGCTCCCTCTTGGGAAGATCCCATAGTTAATTAAAATCTGGTAGATTTCCGGATTGCAACCGTCTCTAAGAGACATGTTATAGAACAATGGGCCTTTCTGGTGGCCTAGTATCTGTGAGAGGGTCCGCCATCACCTCATTATCATCATCAGTTAAAATGGGCATTGATAAATATATATTTCTCACTCTTCTACTAGATCAAGGGTAGATTGAAAAAGATCCGGAATGGGCAATGGGCAATGGGCGGAATGGTTGCCAAGGCCAACCAATTTTATGAAATCTGTAAAATTTTCAGACAGATACGTCGTGCAGTTCTTGTTTACTAGGCAGTTTTGTGAAGCAAGTCAGGCACTTTTGGATAAACACGAATTTCGTGCAGTCATTAAACATTTCTGGATGGATGGGAAAACGGCGACGGAGATATATTTGCCTTCTTTTTCGAGTGTCAGTTTCTGGGTCAGCGAGTCCAAACGTGGTCGTACGAGCACCAAGAATGAACCACACAGTGGAGGCCCAAAAACGGCCACAAATGAGGAAATGGTCGACCAAGTCCTTGAGATTGTGTTAGCCGATCGTCGAGAGAAGTAGCGCGAAATAGTAGAGATCACGGGCATCTCATATGAACGCGCGCAAAATATCGAGCACGAACATTTGGGCATGAGAATGCTGTCCGCGCGATGGGTGCCGCGTTTGCTGACTATGGACAATAAGCAAAATCGTGTGACCACTTCGAAAGAGTGTTTGGCCCTGTTGCAACCGTAATTCAAAGGATTTTTTCCGATTCGTGACCGTGGACAAAACATTGATCCACCACTACACACCAGAGATCAACCAGCAGTCGAAACAATAGACTTTTATAGACGAATCTGCATTTAAGAAGGCAAAGACTGTCCCATCTGCCCAAAAGGTCGTGGTAACCGTTTTTTTGGGATTCGACTCTGCAGAAGGGAAGAACGATCACGGGGCAATACTACAGCGATTTATTGGATCAATTCGACGGCGTATTGCAAGAGAAACGGACTCGTTCGCAGCGAAAAAAGTGTTCTCCCACCACGACAACGCGCCGGCTCATTCATCCCGAATCGCCACGGCCAAATTTGTTGAATTAGGCTACCAAGTAGTGCCGCATCCACCATCCTCTCCAGATCTTTTCAATCTATTCTCGTAAACTGTGGATTTTTCGATAATTTTGACATTTTCATTTGTCTAATCATCCTATATCAGATAATTTATACAGTGTACCTACACCCATGAGTGAGACTGCCAAGGCTTTCCATGGTCCTCCTTCATATCGGACTAGGTTTCTGCCCAAAACTTGCCGGAATATTTCAATTGTAAAATATTGACAAAAGATATATTATTACACAATTTGACCAAAATAATATGAGTTATATGGTTTAATTATTGTATTTGATCAAAAAAAATCCTGTTCGAAAACTTTTGTGACTAGAAATACAACAACAAATAAAAAAACAACAAAGAAGCGCTTTAAGGAAATACATTTCATAACCAATCGAACCACAATTTTCCCAGGTAACTCCTTGAAGTGGCCCAAAGAAATTAAAAGTTTTTCAATATAATTATATATACTTGGGAAATCGCGTCCTGAGGGATTGGATGCCCGATTGAGCGTGAAAAGAAAGAATGTCGCAAATTCATTTTCAGAAAAATGTCGAAGCATTTTTTTATATACGCATTCAGAATATCGCCCCCAGAGATGCTCATAAGCTATGCCAGGATAATATATTATATATATATAAATAATATTATTTATTAATAAATATAGAGAGAATTAAATACGCTGATATAGGAACCCAACAAATGCGTGTCAACCAGCGTGAATTGTTCCTCATCCAAAGCGAGTTTGCAAAATACTTTAGCGCACGCCAATCTATGAAGAAAGGGAACTATACTCTATATATACCTTTGCAGGTGTGCCATAATAATATTAAAAAGAAAATACAACTTCGAAGTTGTACGACAACTTCGTCCGATATATTTATATGTTTGTATGTATTTGCTTTGTTTCTCTGAGAATATCGAGAATATATGAACGGATTACGGTTCGATAAGCAATTCCTAAATGGCGCAAGTGTAATTATCGGAATTGCCCGTTGAGCACGCTTTAATACCGACTTTTCTAATTTTCCACTTTTAATCGATTCAAAGAGTGCCGAGCGCCCTGCTCGACCGTCCGTCGAGAGACATTGCAATCACAAACACACACAGCGCACATATACAGACAAACACCATTTTTTACAAAAAGACTTGCGCGGAACGCGCACTGGATAATTCCATAAATTGTAATCTCCTCATTCTTCGGCCTGCACCCGCTGTCCCGCATGAATACTTATGCCATGTGCGTGTGTACATATAATGGTGTGGATGTATGTTTATTAGTATGCAATGCATTGCATGTAGGGAGTGCAACGGTACTTGCACAGCGGGGCGACATTAGCCTCTTTAAAGTGGAGTTAAGCCAGCGCAAGAACTTTTCTGGGCTAAGTAGTTTAGCAGAGATACTATATATATAAACTCGCGAATATATGCAAATACCGTCGGCATGTGTGTGTGTGTATGTGCCTGAGTGTGAGTGTGTGTCTCAAAGCATTTAAAAAGACATAATTCAGCGAACATATTAGCTATGCAGAAACTTCAGGTGCCCGCGCGTAAGTGCTCAATTCAACGCCTGGAAAATTCGGCGTGCATTTTGCAGATAATTTAAAGACATATTTTACAGGTTGTCTAGTGTAATATACATATATACGCGTCTAGCATGTAACATTCACATAATTTTTATATTATTTTTTCGGCTACGAATTTAGCGGTCGAAATAATGACACCGAAAATATGCATTTAGATTTTAATTTCGAATGCACAGTTTCACTATTTCATTGCACTATTTCAGTGATCCAAGATTAGACTGCAGCGCCAATCTGTGTAAGGGTAATCCACTTATTCTCAAGTGATTTAACGATAATGCACAGGTTGACTGTGAATAATTTTCAAGAGTCTTACTATACCACTAAAATCCGTGATAGTAGTGCACAGGCGGACTGTGACTTATAGCCAGAAGCAAGTCTCTTGAGAATAAAAAACAGTCAGACTCTGCATTACTTTCACTATTTTTCTTGGCGTTAAGTCTCTTGAGAATAAGCCACAGACGGCCTGTGCAGGATTCTCAGGATTTTTCGTGACAATAAGTCTCAATTTCCTGACGTTGCGTCTCATTATTGGAAAACAACAAAAAAACAACAACTAAATACACGGTGACGATAATGCACAATCGCCGTGAGATTAGAAATCACATCGTAATCTAGGTGATTGCAGGGGGTTAAGGAACTTTGTCTTAAACTGACCTTCTTCACAATATAGCAGTAGTATTAGAACAAAACGGTCATTTTCGAGAGATTTTGAAAAGGCAAGCAAAATGTACCACAAAAAAACTTTCAACTTTGACACGAAATTACGCATACATTTTAGATAACTAAAAGCACACCAACATTTAGGCTGATATTTTAACTAACCATCGCCACCGATCGCCCACGATTGTGAGTAACACCCTTCCACTGAGGATCTGTGCTGCAGACCTCTGCAAATCTTGTTTTTCGTGTTTTTCTTCGGTTTTCTGCAACGGAACCAAACAAACGGCAAAATGAACGCTAGATAGGCTGCAAGCGGCCATTTTTAAAAATACAAAGAAAAAACGATACGGTCATAAATCCATGAATGCATTTTTGGTCGGATACTGCTGGATTTACTTGTTCGATCAGTATTTTTTTTAAACTGAAACTAGCTACTGTATTTCCGGTCTTCCGGTCTTTATACGCTTCAAATAGACTCTATACTACCTGTAAGCCATCATACATCTGTGTGCGCCACACCACATTGAAGATATAAAACTTCACTTACTCTCCCTTTGAACGTTACTGTAAAAAAACTTTCAGTGATAACCAAAAAACTGAAACAGAGAAAACCACTGTTTTGTAATGGGCATCGAACAAAAATACCAACAATAACCCACGACTCACCCGGAGCACATTATAAGCAATTTTCTAAAATACCTCTTCTCCTCTAAACGCAGCTCAGATTTCTATCCATACCCGTCTCATTAAAAAAAATACAATGTCAAAATAAATAAAAAAACGGTGGGTAACATCATGTCCACGGAAATAAGGTCCATGGACATTATGTCCGTTTTTTGAATACATGGATTTAATTTTATTTTTTTTAATGGCCATAATGTCTGCTTTAAACAGACAGACAGAATGTCCATGGATCTTATGTTCTTTCAAAAGCGGACATAAGGTCTATGGACATTATGTCACCTAACCGAAAAAATAATCAAATATCAATTCAAAATATGATATTCTCTGGTAAAAAAATGCTTACAGAGCACTACTGCGCCCTTTTTTGGCACCGTTTTAAAAATCAATAAACATAATAATATATGAACAATATCAAAGTTCGTTTATAGGCAGAGTGCGGTTGTAGAGAAATTTAAATACTACTTGAGAGGTGAAGCTCGATGGAAAAGTCAACATATTCACCTACATTTTTTTGATTGCACACCTTTGTGTTTTTTATATTTTTATTTAAATCATTCTGTCGAATACTGTGTTTTTTTGCTTTAAACAAAAAGAGGGAAAATGGGAAAATAATGAGAGTGGCAAAAGAGATAAAAAAAGTTTTTTTTATTAAAGTTTTTTTTATTTATTTTTTTTTTTTTTACTTAAAAGTTTCATAGAAAAAGAAGGGAAAGGGAAGGAAAATCGGGAAAAATGCTGCAGTTTTTTAATCATTCATACGAATGTTGTATTTATTTTTTTAGGTTTATACAAAAATCTTTAGTGGCGAATGACGTGATCAGAAAACATATTCGAATTCATTGAATAATATCCTTAAATATTGTACTGCTGCTAAACTGTAGATTTGCCCTTAAATATTATGTGCAAATAATGAATCCATTCAAAGTCAGACATTTGTATTAGAGATATATATATATATATATATTTTGACATACAAAACAGGTGCTGGTTTTGGCCGCCTCTGTTAAGCTTTGCAAGCTTTTATAGCAAAGATATCATGACTTTGTCGAGTTTTTGACGATATATTTTGTCAGAACAGAATTACGACCGAACCCTAGGCAACATTTGGAATGAAACTAATTGGATTAAACGAGAAGACATGAAGAGACACACATTGACCAATTACGGTTCATATAGGGCAAATGTCCAGTTTAAGGGCAGTGACGTAAAAAAGAAGTTTTACCCAATATTGAAGGAAATGAGTCTCTCGGGATCCTCCTTTAAGGGGGATGGATTAAAGTTTGTATAAAACAATTTTGTTTAAAGGAAAAAAAATTAAACCGAATTCGAATGAATAAATATAATAAAAAAACTGCATATTTTTTATTACCTATTTATTTTTTTTTAAACTTAAAACTTTTTTTAAGGAAATTTTTTTAAATTTATATTTCAGTAAAACTGTCATTTGTCATTTGTTCTTGGTTTTTGCTAGTCTTTTACTTGTTTTTTGTGAAACAACTAGCCATTCATTCTCTGGTAAATTATATTTTTATTGCGCAATTTTTACTGAAGAATTAAAAAAAAAAACAAATATAATAAACAAAATAAAAATTCGAATAATTTTACGTTTTTTTTAAACAAAAAAGTTTCATGCAAACTTTAACCCCTCCTCCCTCAAATAGTTGGTCGAGCGACGCAATTTGAAACCTGATTTGCACAATTCCTTCAATATTGGATACACATTTTTACGTAATTTCCCTCAAACTGTACTTCATTGGCTTGTAGGATGGCTAAAATGAAGTTTGTGAACCTTTAAATTGCGATCCAAACGATATCCAGAAATAGTTTTAGGTAAAACTTAGATAATACTACGGTTGTACTTCCAAAAAAGTAACGCTCACTTCATTTAATTAAAAAATATAGATATTGATTTACTTTTGTGCGCTGATTTCATATATGATAATGAAAATAACCGACAATTCCCCCTTTTAAGGGGAAGGGGTTAAAAAAAACACATTTTTAAATGATTTTTGGGAAAAGTTATTAAGGGATGTAAAAGGCCAAAACGGCTCTCTGTAGTATGTATTTCTCTGGTAAATAATATTTTAGTGTTCGCTAGTCTTTTATTTGTTTTTTTTTTATATTTCTTCTGGTAATAGAGTATACTATTACAAATTTCTCTATCCACCATTTTTAAGGGAAGTAAGGTATTTTTAAAATTGCAACTTATTTCTCCTCTTGGAGACCTTGTCGGCCACTTTTATTATCATATTCGTAATTGGTGATAATATTCAGAGTATAATAAAATACATATTTTCTATTGTGTAAACACTTATGACCATTTTGGCCATTTCTTATATGGTCTGATGTTCATAAGGTATAAATCCGGCATTAATATCAAAAATATAATTGGAAGGACTTAATCAAATTTACTTATTATATAATATATTTTCCAATTAGAAACGTAGTTTAAATCAACAAGATATTGAATATTCCGAATAGTAAAAAAATGCTTGCGTTTTTAAATAACAACAAGAATAAAAGTATATTGGATTATATTGTTACCTTCTATCTGTCTAAAGTCCATCATTTTTAAATACTTTTAAATTCGATCAAATATTCTTTCGTCATTATGTCTTTTGCAGCCAACTGATTATTATTTCTTTATTTTGTTAATTCGCCTAAACTTTAAAAGCCTTTTCAAAAAAACGCCTACATGTTTACTTTTATTATGGCGTTATTTCTTCGGATGTTAATGCTTGTTCTTGAAATAAATAATAAATCTGTGAACGATCAAAAAAATGCATCGCAGATTTTTTTTTAAATTACCGGGTTTTTCGAATTCAATGTAAAAATAAATTTAGTCGCATAACACCATTTTGTAAAACATGGCCAGTAATTTACAAAAATGCTACATATATATTTAGAATAAAAAAAAAACACTCACCGTGGTCACCAGACGACAAAAGAAATCGTTGGGTCGCATACAGAAGTCACCCAGCGCAACCGAACTGGCCAGATAGATGCCGGCGAGCAGCCAGCACAGGATCACGCCGAACAGACCGAACACACTGAAGAAGATGAGGGCACAGCGTGAACTGCGCGCCACACCGATCACCAGGATCGTGCAGAGCAACAGCAGCACGGTGAGGAAGCCAAGCGTGGCCGGCCAGCGGATCGACTCGTACATTTCGGCGAGCTGCAAAGAGAAAGGATGAATTATTAATAACAGTAAGTAAATGTTTATTTTTTTAGTGCAAGTATGTAATTCCGATAGAATGATTTTTCTTTTGCCAGTTATAAATATCTACTCACATGTTGGAGAACATCATTTTACGAGCGTAAGAAAAGTCACCCGATTTGATTTGATCAATCTTACTGACTGGGCTACAGAAGTACGATAATAAAAGCATAAACAACAACCTAATCTTTATAAAGTACTAAGCGCTTGTAGTTATAAATGGGAATTCTTGCTATTTTTTTCTAGTGGTGGAGTCAGGGGTTTTTGACCCTAACTACACCACTGAAAACTGTTATTGCGATGAGACTTATGTCACTACCTCCACTTTATCAAATTGCTCCATTTTGATTATCATTTGATAATCATTTGAGCATAATCTCTTAATTTTGCACAGTAGCGCAGATTTCATTGGCCGTCATTTTTATTACCGCAAATAGATGACGACAATACCACCATTTTGATAAAGTGATGACGCTGGTGTCGTATGCGCTTAATGCTTGTGACTTCAAGTGGAAGGCGATAATTTATTAGCTTTTAAGGTCCTTGTTTTTTGGGTGAGTTAGAACAGATTGGGTCTATAAATATTATAATATGAGTTAAAGGTAAGTCCTCTTTTAATGAAAAGATGGCGGTCAAATGATTGATTGGTGTTATATACAGTTTAGTAGGGACCGGCTAATGTGCAGTTTAAGCCAAAGATCTAAACTGGACTTATGCCATAATGGGGTTTAGAAGGAAAAAATATCAAAAAAATATTTCTAGGAAATCGTCCCTTTAAAGAGGGAGAAGTTCAAAATATTTGTAAAAAAAATAGAAAAACAGTATTTTTGATCGTTCCGTATTTTATGATAAGGGTGTTTTGTATTAAAATATTTTTTTTCCATTTAATATAGAGGAATTTAAAAGATTTAGGGTAGGGTCGGCTTCATATCTTTTTCGACAATTAAAACATTAGTCTATGGTTGGGTGTGGGGTCCACGGTCCCAAAAACTATAAGATTGTATATGATAGGCCTTTTATAATTTTTAACATACAAAAAATATCACCTTCCCCCTTCCTCTATATTGAATTGTAAAAAATATGAGGTTTTTTAGCATATCTTCTGCAGGGGGTCAGATTGCCCCTGTTTCATAGATATTTAAAATATCTTTAATTTGATACAAAACATCCTTGTCTTAGAACGCTACAAAATACTGGTTTTCTATTTTAGAAATCTTTAAGCCTTTTACCCTCTAAGGGGGTAATTTTTTTTGATATTTAGTCTCGGAGGTTTCCTTGTGAGGAGAAAGAACTTTACTTTCGCCGTGGTCCAAATCTCATCAAAATGTGAGTTCTGTGTAATTTGCATTTATTCAGGAAAATTAAAAAAGAGAGGGCGATGACTTGATTTTCGGATGTTTTTTGGGTTGTAAAGGGGTCAAAGTTCAATACAAAAATCTTGACGAGGAAGGTTTTAAAAGGTTCTTTAAAAATGGCTCAAATGGTAGTTCAGTGTAAAACTCTTATTTTCAAGATTAAGGGATCAATCTTTTTTTAAAAAGTCGTGAATATATAGTTTTTTTTTAAACATTCAAAAAATTAGAGTACTTCTCTCTCTTTCACCCAAAAACCATGACGTAATTGAAGATATAGTTTCCTCTTTCTCATTATTCTTTTTTATAACGTGCGATCGAACAGAATTGCAAAGACCGTGCAGCTGTGTTGTACAATATAGAACTATAGATGAATTTAAAAATGGCGAAACATTTATAGTCTTCCTACTACTGTTTGTATAATATAAGAGGGGTGATCAATAAGTACCCGTGTTAGGAATCTCCTTTTAAAACAATACACGTTTTCCAACGTTTCTCACAATTCTTTAACCCATCCAAAAATTACGATTTGTAAAAATCTTCAAAAATACGCTTCTGTCTCGACGATAACCTCTTAGTTTGATAGAATTTGTATCCCCTGAGCCACATTTTTAAGTTGAGGAACAGATAGAAGTCTCACGGAGCAAAGTTGGGCAAGTACGGTGGGTGTGGCAGCAATTCGTAGCGCAGTTTATACAATTTGGCCGCGACAATTCTGGTTAATGTGTTGGTGCAGCATCGTGTAGTTCATGGGCCAATAAAGTCTATGAGGATTATTCCCTAGGAATTTCAAAAAATCGTGGCCATGACCTTCTCGACCGATTCACCACGAAAAATCCATTTTTTGATTGACGCTTGGTCTCTGGCGTATATGATATCCAGGTTCCATCTACTCGCAAAAACTCGCTTAAAGAGGTCCAAACACTGCTTCGACATTGACAGCCGTTTCCGATTGTTGTCCACCGTAAGTAATCGCGGCACCCATCGAACCGACGCTCCTCATCCAAAACAGATGTACGACCACGTTTAAATTTGTTGAACCTATATCTTGCGGTTGTCATATATGGTGAAGGGACCCCTTAGACAGCATCCAATTTCGCTTTTATTCTTCGCATGTTTTTCCATTTAAAAATATAAAGCGAATTACGGATCGATATTGTTCTTTTTCCATTTTATCGAGAAACACAAAACACGTGTGATACAACTGGCAGCCAAATAAAAACTAACCTATAAATCAGTTTGAAATTAAGTAAGGTGTCGTGTGACAGTACACGACGGTAATGCCAACTTCCCCTAGCAACGCCACCTGTCTTCACACATGGGTACTTATTGATCGACCCTCGTACCTACTTAATATCAAGATTCTAATAACAGGTCATCATCTCACCAAAATTGTTCAAGGGTATCCTATAAATAGCTAGAGCTGTTCACCAGACAATAACAGACAGCGCGAGCGCGACGAGAACCGCCCAAGATAATTGAACACAATTGTCTCGGATTCAATTGATTTTTCTCGAGCTTTGCGAGCATCTCGTGAGTTATGATTGCGTGAGTGATGTGTGTGTGTGTGTGTGTGTGTGTGTGTGTTTATTTAATAGTCTGTAAATTAATGATCAGAGCTGATTATTGTTTAATTGGAAAAGAAAAATGTATTTTCAGCGGATGACCATTATACAATGATACACTCAGGAGCAATTGCTAAAGTTAAAATAAATCGTGCTTTAAAAAAATGTTTCCAAAATATAAACAAATGTTACCATGAAAAATGTTTTTTACCAAGAATAATTTATTGTTACCTTAATAAGAAGTATTTACTTACTAAAAAGGCTGATTTTGTACGAATCGGTGTGGTGAATTATTTTCAAGAGACTTAATCTCACGGCGATTGTGTATTATCGTCACCGTGTATTTTGTTGTTGTTTTTTAGTTTTTCAATAATGAGACTTATTCTCACAAAAAATCCTGAGAATAATGCACAGGCCGACTGTGACTTATTCTCAAGAGACGTAACGCCAGGAAAAATGGTGAGAAGAATGCACAGTCTAACTGTGACTTATTCTCAAGATACCTAACGCCACTAAAAATAGTGACTGTGACTTATTTTTCGTGGCGGTAAGTCTCTTGAGAATAAGTCACAAGCCAGTTATGACTTATCGTCACGATTTTTTTCGTGACGTTAAGTCTCTGTAGAATAATGCACAGCGCCAAAAAATCACTGAATTTGAACCAAGAAAACTTTGATTATATTTTTGTATTAAGATAATCACTGATTTGGTACTTATAAAAACACATAAGGTTTTTAAATATTTCACAAATTTTTCATAAAAAAGGATGATTTTTCAATACATTTTTTTCCCAAAACAAATATGTAATTTATAAGAAAAAAGTTTATGCACTTTTGCTTAAAAAAATACACTGATTTTTTACTAAAAGAATAATGAGAGAAAAAGGTTACTAGGTTAAAAAATCTATTGCTCAAAAATGATGGCGTTAAAAAAATTGTGTCAAAAAATCACTGAATTTTAACAAGGAAAATCACCAATTTTGTATCAGGAAAATCGCTGATGTTGTGATGTTGTATTTAGATGTCTAATCAAATCATTGATTTTGTACTTAGAAAATCACAGATTACGTTCTAAGAAATTCACAATTTTAACTAAAAACAAAACAAAAATATTGTGATATTAGTTGCTATTTTGTGTCCCTAGATGGAGATAAAGCCCTAATAGCCCCCTTTAGATCCGCCACTAAATATGCATTGCTGCTTGAAATTTATTTTTACATTATACTATAACTCATCGTTTACGTTTTAAAACATTTTTATTTTTAGTCCAATCTAATGTACATTGTACACATTTTCTTGGCCTCAAATGAGATAGATTGCATTTAATTAAACTGTCACTATCGATATATATTTTTTTTATGTAATAATAAAAAAACTAAAACACTAAACTTTATGCCAATATAAGGAAACACTTACCCCCAACAGCTGCTTCAGTGAATCTGTGTGCTCCGGTGGCCTGATTAGGTACAGTACCGTTTCGAGGGCACTGACCGCTCGCGTTGTGTTCTCGCGCACCAGTCGCACATTGTCCAGCAGGATCTTTAAGCCGGTCTGGTTGAAGGCTGGCCGCTCAAAGAGGTCTTCCAGCTCGGACATCAGCACCTTTGTGCGAATATCTGTCTTCAGGCGATCGGTCTGGAAGCACACGGAGAAGAAAAGCAATTAAAAAAAATAAATAAATATAAAACATAAATAAATGGAGAAAAATATTGATATTTTAATATACAGCCGCACACACTCTCAAACATACTTAGTATATATAATATACTTTATACTTTAATTAACCGCACTGTGCGAGCGTGCGCGTACTTATCGACGTATATAATCTCTATCCGTTGCACATGCATTAAGCCCATAAAAATGGAGCACTATTCACATATAATGTAATAATATATAAAACATTTCTCGTGGCTGAGCCACCACCGTTAAGCCTTTAAGAATGTGCGGTATATGTGTATGTATGTACATCTGTATATACTCGTATATGCACGCAAACACGCGCTTTAATTGGAACGTGTGCGAGGAATGCGCGCGGACATGAAAAGCACGCCCAGAGATTAGGCACGTTGATTATTTAACGCGTTTTGTGTATGCCAAGAATAGCGTATATATATTTTTAGATTTTTATATATATATATGGTTTTGCTTTAATAAAAATACCGAAGCTCTAAAGAAAATGTGCAACAAAAAAAATGGTAAGACGTGTCAAAAATACCGTAGGTATTATTAACAATAATAAAGACAAGCGCAAATGTCATCTTTTTTGTTTTAGTTCAATATGGATAAAAAATATTTAAGTTTATTATTCATAATATTAATTAGGGTACAAAATTAATTAAATTTAATAATTAAAAAAAAACTTCTTTTTTTTAAATATAAAAAAAATATATTCAGAAATAAATACGACCATTTTCGCGAAATAATTATTCAGAAAAAATCACGACAAATTTTGTAAATTATTAATTCAATTCAATTATTAATGTAATTCATACAAACGTATTCACAACATGAGGCATTCGATTTAAAATCGCGAATTTCATCCGGCGGAATTTCCCCCGTCGACATTCACACAATATTTTGGTATTTTACCCCGACGTCGCTCACTCCGGTTACACTGATATATTTTTAATTGCCGAATTTCGCACATTTTTTACGAATTTCATACAAACGAATTTGATTTTTGGGACGCTCACCCAGCCGTCGCCCCCCCCCGTTTGTTACAATTTTCCAACCATAAAATATATTTTTTTGATTATTTAACAAATCTTTGACCTCTTAACACCCCTAAACATTTCCAAACATTAAATTTTGATTTTTGGTGTTGGGGAGGGGGAGGTGTAGAATTATTGTAATTAAATTAATAAATTCGAATCACCAAAAATTAATGTTCGTTACCTAAACAAAATATTACACCATCAAATCGTTACAATAACAACTATAATTTGTAAAGGGATGGGTAGATTTTGAGAGTTCATTGCGGAAATGTTTTTGAGGTTGCAGTTGTTAAATTCAGTCAATTCCGCGCCGCATACAATAACTAGGCATTTTGCAGACATCAACTTGGATAATTTTGCGTCGGGATCTGGGCCTACACCCGTTTAAAATCCAACTGACCCAAGAGCTCAAATTAGATGACCATAGACAACGCCGCGTGTTCGCGGACTGGGCGCTGGAGCAGTTGCAAGTGGACCCCGATTTCAGCAATAAAATCATTTTCATCGACGAAGCCCATTTTTGGATAAACGGGTACGTAAACAAGCAGAATTGTCGGATTTGGGATGATGTCAATTTACACGAAGTCTATCAAGTGGCAATGCATCCGCAAAAAGTCACTGTTTGGTGAGGATTTTGAGCCGGCGGCATTATCGGTCCGTATTTCTTCGAAAACGAAGATGGAATTGCCATCACCATCAACGGAGAGCGCTATCGATCGATGATAACCAATTTCATGTGGCCGAAATTGGATGATATGGATGTGGACAACATGTGGTTCCAACAGGACGTCGCTATACGTGTCACACAGCTCATGCCACAATGGACATTCTACACGAGCAATTTGAGGTTATGGTTATCTCAAGCAGATGCGACGTGAACGAGATCGTTTGAATTGACCCAATTAGACTTTTTCTTGTGGGGTTTTCTTAAGTTGCAGGTCTATGGCAATAAACCTCAAACGAACGATGCCCTTAAAGTCACCATAAATCATGCCATCGTTCCATCGTATGCGCCAGAGTCACCAAAAACCAAAAATTAAACCTCTCGGATGCGCGCCACCCAGAAGAGCCGCGGCGACAATTTAAACGATGTCATACATAATTTCATCGATAAACCTTTCCAATAAAAAAATGTGGATATCTACAAAACGACGTGTTTCATTCTTTTTTTAAATCTACCCGCCCTTTATGGAAAACCCTTTATATTTGGCCACATTCTCGGTATATTTTGGTGTCCTTTTTGGGTCATTTATTTCATTTTTTTTTTTTGTGTAATGATTTTTTTTTATACACCTAATTGTTAGCCTAATAAAAAATTATAACAACCTAGTGATTTCTGTAGAAATATTGTTGAAATATCTGTAGAATTATAATTATTTTTAAATGTTTTTGTTTATAAATTCTCTGTATTAGTTTCGGGTGTCTCTGATCTGGCTTGCTTGCACGGATTCTTATGCGACCTAATTAACCAACTTTTGTCATTCAATCGAGCTGAAACTTGGTCCATGGACTTGTTGCCGATTACAATGCATTCTATTAAATTTTCCCCTTCCTCTCATTAGGGAATTCAGCATCAGCTGTGATGTGATTTTTTTGGATCCACCTGGAGTCAAAGTAAATACGTCTATTCACTTATATAATGCCTCGGATGATATTGTTTCAGTGGAAGAAGTCAAATCTGAGTCCGGCACTGACGAAGATGGTGAAGCATCGACTGATCAAATTCAAATGGGGCATTCACCAGAAACAAACGATACAAATAATTCAACTGCCTCAGGAAGATCAGACGTCTTTGAAGATGCAGACATGACCTATGTCGACGATCTGAATGACCAAGATTTTGTTCCAACCCAACCAGAGATTTTACCCTTGCTAAAAAGCCAGTGGTTCTTTGTGTGCGTCTCTGAAGCGGTTGAAACCGAAACCGTGCGCGAAGCGATGGAATCCGGTAACAAGCAGCAATTGATTTCTGCAATGAATGAGGAAATTACGGCCCATGCTAAAATGGAAAAACAAGGTATGGTCAAACATCATCCTGGTACCGAGGCAATAGAGACCAAGTGGGGTTTCAAAGCAAAAGTCGAAGCGGATGGTTGTGTTGCTCGACTTGTACCGAAGGGTTGTTACTTAAAATACGGGATCGATTATGTAGAAACTTATTATACGTATTATGATTGCATTCACTGCAAGGTGACCGCATACCGAACAACCTGAGCGGTACGACGATGGCACTGAGCTTATGTGCAAATTGGATCGGGCAATGTATGAAAGCTTGATTGGGCCCTGTTCGGATTTGGGTTGTACTAGTCAAAACTTGATACGTGCATACGAGTATATGAGTCATCCAAGGAAAGGTAATTGTGGCCGACGTTTGATATTTTTTAGGGATAAAAGTACCCTGGAGATGATAAAGTTTTAGCTGTGTGCCACATTCAAAATGAAAGATCTTGAACGCGCTGAGCAATGTGTCAGGCTGAAGATCGAATATACAGCGCTGACGGTATAGCCATACACCAAATCAGCTATATCGAGGCTGCACTTACGCATAGCGACCCGAGCCAAAAGCTGTCAGTCTTTTGTATCTGGTTCAGGGAACCAGACCTAAACCACACCCAAACGCTTTATCGTCCACTGTGGCGAAATATATAGCAACCAATCTGGTTGCGTCAGTTTGTCGACTCGCCGGTCGAAATCATATGTGACAACTAGGGTGCCTTTTCATTGGCGATGGAGGATATGTTTTGCCAACGGACAAAAAGTGTTTTTTTTTATTCCATTTTTGTCGGATGGATTTGTTCTCAGATTAGAGTAGCTGCTCACTTGCATAGACCATTGTACAAGACGGCCAGAAGCAATCCCAATGTCCGACATTATTGGTGAATCCCCTGCCAAGGCAATAATCGGCGGGTGGATCGCACGTTCCAGCTAAAATCAATACCGACCAAGGACGCCAGTTTGAATCGTTACTTTTCAGTGAGCTCGCCAAACTTTTTTGGATCAAGCTAATTCGGATAACACCTTGTCATCGTTGCGCAAACGGACTAATCGAGCGTTGGCATCGTTCATTGAAGGCTGGCCATTAAATGCCACGACAGCGAATTAATTATGTAATTGGGTAAGACACCTTACCTTCCATCTATCTAAGACTTTGATGCGCCTATACAAAGGCGTGTATAAACGGGACCACAATACGATTATCGGTAGAATTGCTAGGAGACACAGGATCAACAAAAATATTATGCTTCTAAAATCAGACAAATTATGAACAATTTACAGCCAGTTCCGATGTCGGCTCATACGGAAAAGACACTATTCGTACAAAAGAACCTATTGACACTCAGAAATGTCTTCATTCGGTTTGATGCAGTTTTGTCAACTCTCCAAGCTTTTTATGACGGACCAAGGATCAATAAAACATCAAAGTTAAACGACTGAACATTACCATCTACGACACCGATGTTCCCGACAACGTCAGGCAGAATGAGAATATTTTGAGGCCTGTGGACGTGCTGAACCTTAAATACTTAAATAGTGTTCTCTCTTTTTTCTGGGAGGTCTATGTTACTAGGCAGCATTTATCCGCACCTTTGTACTCCCACAAACGAACAAAGATTATTTAGCTTCCCGATTTGTAGGAGTCATAATTTGTCTAATTTGTCAAAACGGAAGTCGGATATTTCATATTCTTCTTACCTATCTGATTTTACAAAAGCCCGCTGATCAGTAGATATATTCCTTTTCAAAAGATGATATACAAACGGAGTCTCCCTTGGAATAATTATCTTCAACGTGTAACGCAATTGAAGCGGAATGAACTTCATTATTCTCCAACCCTGTATTATCCACCACCACCACCACGTCTGGCAAAAAAACAAAACAAAACAAAAAAAACACACTCGCAACACATGCACGATGTACTCACAAAACTAAAGTAATGTACTTACCCGGTTCGTAAAATTCAAAACCAATCCCTTAATCTGGCGTCCCGATCCAAATGCTTGCAACACGCCGTTGTGGAAGTCGTCATTTCCGTATAGACCTGCGAAAAAGCAAAAACAAAAAACATTAAACCTCACATCAACTATATATATAAACGTATGCGCTACTCCGCCTTAGCCCGGCGCACTGCCGCCACAGTTCTCTCTCTCTCTCTGTGTCTGTGGCCAAATGCACGCGTAAAAAGCGTTACAAAAATTACGGTGGTTTTGTATCGATTAAAAATTCATTAAATTAATGAGAGGCAAACGAGAAAAGCCATCGCACCCCATTCGTATAAAGGAAATGGGTGGGTAATAATGCAAAAAGCCATAATACACTTACGGAGGGTTTAGGAGAATCATATTTATGATTTATTTTGAGTATATGTAGACATGCAGGGTGGTCGTGTTTTTCGAAATTTTTTGAATGCTACTACAAAAGTGATTCTACGAGTAAATTTTGTCGGATGAATAAGGAGGCTACAGGTAGAGCATGAGGTTAACTTATATTTTTCAAACGAAATCTCCCATTTTTAAAAACTTTCTTTTAACTTTACATGGTATCTTTTGACAACTGATATTATTAACCTACTTCCTCTTATCTGTATCCAGCTAAAACTTGGCGCAAAAACTTGTTTACACGCACTTAAAAAGGAAGAAAAAAAAACAAAAAAATAAATAAAAAAAAGTTTTGTTTCAAAAAAGAAAAAAATAACCTCTTGTAATAGAAGTTTTGGATTCTTTGCTACAAAATACGTATTTTTATCATACATTGATTTGATCAGAAGTTATTGTCTTTTTATGATATCTATACTTAATTCCAAACCTTAGATAACGTTACCAAATTATTCTGAACCTTTCGTAACCTAAGTCAACCGAACCAAACGTAACATAAATAACCACTGGAATCTAATTTTTATTAATATAGAAAATTTTAAAGATTGACATCTTAATTAGAGAATGGCGGCATGCATCAGTCCCCTGAGTTGGGCTGATTATGCCTACACAGAGACATCGTTAACCTTCATCCTGTTTTTTGGGCGAATTGTGACCAAACACAATATTGATTATTTATCATGTTATATAATAATTATGCATTAAAACCAAACAATTTAAACAGGGATGACCCTCATCACATTGCAGTATTATGCTACGATTAAACGGACTGTTTAAAGTAGCAGTTACTACTGTTTTTATGCCAGTTGGCGACAGTAGCCATGTAATCGCCTCTACAGTTGTCAACAGATGGCGATAGTTGTCTCAACTGCCGCTGCCAAAATGTAGCAGTTCGTGTAATCGCATTGAGCAGTTGCAACTGTGTTTTTTGATAACTTTTCAAAGTTGTCAACTGAGACTTTGGCAACTGCTACTGTCAAAGTCACAGTTCAGCGCTCTCTTTTTGGCTACTCCACCAAATATCGGCCATTTGGCGATTACTATTAAATAATTGCCTACCTCAACTTTTTTTTTGGTCAAAAAGTTATTTTACAGGATTATACGATTATACGATTTTCCGATTTGGCTTGGTAGGATTTGGATGAAATTTCGTTTAAAGAGTCTTGAAGAGGGACACACACCAAAAAAAATGACTTCCACCATAACTATATTACCATCAGGTTTTTTGGCTTATGGATTGTGGGATTGGAATACAATTTAATTTTTAAAGTCTTGAGGAGCAGATTAAGAAATATTCCTAGCAAAATAGGCATACCTCCATAAATATTCCCAACAGAATTTTGGCCATAAAGCTGGTGGAATTGGTAATAAATTTTGTTTTAAGGGTCTTGAGAAGCAACCTTTAAAAGGTTGCTTTCCTAAAGAAATATTCAAAAATGTGTTTGTTATTGGATGCAATATATTTTTAGGAAGGTTTTCTAAAAAAACCCTTAAAACTAAGTTTCATCCCAATTCTACCAGGCATATGTCTAAAATCCTGATGGGCATATTTAAGGAGAAAGTTATATATTTTTGATAAGGGTTCCTGTTCAAGACCTTAAAATGAAGTTTGGCCAAGCGCAAGTGAATCAAAAAGCGGTAAATTGACAGGTTGCGATTCGTAAGCCGATTACTTGATTACACGAACTGATAATAAACTGCTACTTTCGAAAGATGGGTCGCACAGTTGAATATGCTTAGTTGACTGTTTGGGTGATTGCATGAACGGTCGTTAGCTGACTGAGACCAACTGTCGATGGCAGCGACAATTGTCAACTGAGACCAACTGTCGAAAGTATCAGTCCGTAGCATTATGGTCGAGTCAGACGATGAAAGTAAAAAGCAATTCAATAGAGACGATGAAAGTTAGAGTGAAGAATTCCAAAGTGTATATTCAAAGATGGATCAGAAATAAATATATTTATATCCGATGTAGAAGCCATAAATTCTGATCAGGATGAAGAGATAGAACCATCTTCCGGTTATATTTCAAATGACATAAAACTTAAATGGTAAGAAAAACCCGACTGCGCAGTGTTTAGAAGAATAGCGTGGGAAATTACCATTACTTGCCTACATGTCCATTTTTATAAACTGTTGCTTGTTTAACTGACATCAGGCAGATGCAAAACATAAGTATAAATATGAATTCGAAATATGGAATTAAAAGTTGCTTTATTGCAAGTATTTGCAGGTAAAGACCGTTGTTCCGCCTGGCTAAAAATCTGAGGATGCGAGTAAAATTTGGTAACACCAGATGTCGCTCCCGGTGCCACTATCTAAAAAATGGCAGCAAAAATCAGGTTTTTTGAAATTATATTGTTTTAGCTACATTTTAAAAAATAATAAAATTCTATTTTTTTTTAGAAAATGCAGTTTACTTATTGTTCACAAGAAACCTGGTGGAATGTTCGCATAGCGTTCATTTCTAAATCAGGACAGTGTGCTACTACCAATTTATTTAGACTAATCAGTATGACCTTATTCTTCCTTACGTCTCTCGTTCGCATAATCGATTGATTCATTAGGGATCAGTTAAATCCGCTCTTAATAGACCAGAGACAAGGGCAGAAAAAAGCCGTGGTAGTCAAGAAAATGGGACATCGGGAAAACGGAACATTTCTAGATATTGAGGGAGCATTTCAACGCGGACCAGACGGCTTGTGCTGCCCATCCCGTTTGTCACAAGATGGATAGATGCTTAAGCACAGAATTGGCCACTTTAACAATGGAGGTGAAACAGTTAGGGTCGTGGCAAAAAGAGGTCTTCCCCAGGAAGGAGTTCTTCCTCACCTCAATATTATCTCCAAATGGTGTAAATGTTTAGGTCTTACGGTTAACGCCGGGAAGACTGAACTCATTCTCTTCACCAGAAAAAACAAGATTGAAGGACTCCGTGCAGTCAATGTAGATAACAATCCAGTTAAGAGGGTTTCAAAAGTTAAATATCTTGCTGTTATACTTGCCAACAAACTTTATTTATGAAAAGACCACATGGACTACAAATTTACGAAAGGTAATAACGTATGTCCGCAATTGGTTTGACTTGGCCATAATTAGACCTCTCGCATTCTACGCCTCCATTGTGTGATGGCAGAGAGCAAGGAAAGTATCGGCCATAAGGCAATTATAGAAATTCCAACGACTGGTTTGTATTGGCATATCCATTGCAATGAATCAGTTTCATCACAACTGCTTTGGAAGTATTTTTGGGCCTGTCATCTCTTCACCTCTTTATCTAGTCGGAATCTAAGTTAGCTGCAGAAAGACTATACCTCAGCGGATGTTGGAAGTCCTCATCAAAGGGTCCTGCCTCCATATGTAGAGGGACCATCACTATTAGTCCAAAATTTGATATGCCGTTATCATTGCGGGTTATAGCTTTGGCCGGAGTTTTAAAGTCAATATCGTCTGAGAGAGGATAGGACATGCAGTACACCTCTTCCCCTAGCGCAGAACTGCAATGTCCCAAACCGGGCCATTGCTCTTTCATTATCACTTAGGAAATCGTGGATGAGAGACATGATGAGCAATATCCACCTAACACACTGCGAATATCTAAAAACGGGTGCGAGACATCGAAACAATTTCTCTCGGGTCACTGCCGACTAAACAAGCACCTATATCTGATGTTAAGCTACTCGGATAGCTCAACCTAAGGAGCGGGATAAGATCTAATCCTACAAGACACGCTCCGCATTCTTCCTCTTAGCAAGATTGCGGAGCTCGTCAAGAGATCGGATAGGTTACCGGAGGTCATTTCTTTTTGAGACGACTTTGTTTGAGAAAACAAGATATTTTCATATAACCTTTTTTAGGACACCATTTTCCAAGATAATGGCACCGAAGGCGACATCTGGTGTTTACAAACTTAAGAATTTCATTCGGACCCTACATTTAGTAATACTGCCAAATTTGAACTTCCCCACCTTTTGAATCTATTGACAGGAACACATCGTATAATTTTGCCGCGGAAAAAAATAATTACCCTGGTTGGAAGTTGGAACATTTTGTAAAAGAAAACATACATTAGGGTTAAATCAGTTGCATCTTCAAGTATAACCATTTGGATTACTCTAGGAATACAATAAGATACCTTTGAACGATACGATCCAGTTTGGTATTGAACATCTGCTTCCCTTGACCAGGAAAATCTTTAACCTAACAGATAAAAAGCTATAGCGAATTCGGGTCAAGGAATCTAAATCAGTTGTCAGAAAAATACTACCTGTCTCAGCAGACGGGAAAAGCGGGGTGCTCGAAAAAATCAACAATTGGCCAAACTTTTTTTAGGTTAGGTTACAAAAATGTAATAATAGAAAGAAATATGAAAACAAGCCAAATTAGGCGTTAATAATGCGGTACAAAACAGCTGAAAAACAAGCCAATGCCAGTTTAGTTTTTGTTTGTACCCCATCTAAAGAAGTGTTCTCGAAATAAGGTTTAGTCAATTAAAAGACCTAAAATTATTAAAAAAAAACAATTGAATTAGACTATAATATTTTCAAAGAGTATAGAGAAAATTAAATTTCTCAATCTCGAAAATGGGTTAAGTAAATCCTGAAGAGCTGAAGTTCGAGCTGAATGAATATCACCAGTTGCACAGAGTTGCACCAGAAGATGGCTGCAAAGGTAAGCATTGGTCACTGCAGAGTATAGTGCACTGTGTGTATCCACAGAATCACTTCAGGGGATTACAAACATTTTGATCTAATGGCTTTTCTACATTGCCGTAAAGCATTTGTATGCTCGTATATATAGTTTCGTGGAACTTCGGTAATTTAAAAAAAAATAAGATTTTTCGGCAGATAGGTAGCAAAGCACCACCACTCCGATCAGACCAAGCTTAGGCCTAAATGAAAATATGACCCAAGCGAGGTAGAGCCCTTCTAAGTTTGCTTTTTTTTAATATGTTGATTTGTTTTTGCCTTTTTTGATTGGTTTTTAATTTTTGTCCTTTTTCGCACCTATTTCAACGTAACGTAACGTAATTACAGCAACAGCATAAAAAAATTGTGTCCATCTGATTGGTTAACCCATTTTTCTACTAAACCCAACTTTATCTGTAAAATCCGATAAGATTTAAAGGCTTAAGAACAGCGCCTCTGAACTGTAGTTTACTATATTGATGGAGTAAAGCATGCTCCCTGAGAACGAATCATGTTTAAAATCGGGAACAACGCGTTGTTATCCTAAAAAGATATTAATTAGAATAGGTTCGCCGCCATCCCGGTGACCACCATTCCCCAGGGAAGACAGACAGACATATCAGACATATAGGATCCGCCATTCCTTAGGGTTTTTTTCTCTAAAGACATATTGTCATTCATAGAAAAATTATCCGCTTTCACATGAAAATATGATTTGCCACTTTATTTGAATGCATATTTCTCGATAAATTCAGGTACCTCAAGTTAAACAGACCACCCTGTATGTGTATATGCGGGATGTGTGTGGATTGTTAATATAATATATAAATACATTTATGAATAACTCAACACTTACCTATGCCAACGGCAGCACAACAGAGGAGCGTGGTCGTGATCAGCGTGCACTTCTGGCATGTCTGCGATTTGGCTTTGCGGGGTTTGCGGTCACAGCACCGGGTCAGCAGGTACAATAGGAATCCGATCAGCGACAGGATAAGCAGGGCGGCCGGAATTGAGGCTAGAATGCCGAGACTCTGAAAAAAGTAAAATGAAATAGCAATTTAAAAACTATTGTTTTGTTTTTTTTTTTGTATATACTCGCATAAAATCGACCGATTTTTCAAAGAGTGGTTTAAATTTTGTATACAGGGTAACTAGTATACAATTTATCCATGTGGGTCACGTGTTTAGCGGCAATAATGCGTGACCTACCATCAGGAAATTACAGTGCGACAAATGGCGCTGGATGGGGGGGGGGGGTTGATTATTGTGCACCAGAGGGCATTACCCCGTGTGCTATATATATGTTAAGTTGTATATTTTAATTATATAATTTGCAGCGCTCAATTGTTTTTATGAAAATATAAATATGCATTTATTATGCATTTGGTGAATATGAACAGCAAAATAAAAGTGCATGAACTTCTTCAGATCCAGACCACTTCACAAGCGCCACCGCGCACGCAGACAATTAATTACCCGACACGATGGAAACTTCAATGCAAAAGATAAAACTATAAATGTATTACATTATATACTAAATAATTTATATAGTATATAACCCCAAAAGATATATACATTCATAAATGTGTTTAACTATACATAACACGATGCCAGGTTCAAATAACTTGCCTGGTGCATCCAGAGTTTGCAGAACTTGGCAACGTATCGGGAACAATGTCTCGCGTACCGATGTGGTTGACCACAATTAATTACGGAGGTCCAGTAAATTATGCAGAGAGTAATGTGTGTGTGTGTGCTGAGTGTGAAATAATATATTTGGAGACTGAAGAGCAACTGTTAAGATCATAAAAGAGATATTTAGGAAATATATAATTTCAAAAACTTTGTATGTGGTTATCTTTATCACTTTTTCAATGGACTTCCCAAAAAGGATTTTTTCACAATGAATTAAAAAACATTCGTTTATTTTACTTGTTACAAAATATAGGAAAATAATCAATATTGGCACAAAAAAAATACAAAGTTAGAAAAACTGACTATAAAGTTCGGCTTTTTGATTATCCTAAAAGAAAGAAACATAACTTCACCAAAGTAATTTATGGAGAAACCGTCAGATCAAAATTGAAAGGCGCTTGATTAGATTTGGACATCTTCGCGGCAAAGAGCTAGATGGTTTGCTTTTAAGAACTGTAGGCAAGTCATTTATAAACATTGAAAAAAGTATGGGTCCAAGAATTGAGGAACACCAGAGACGATTGGAAGAAAATCAGAGTTACTATCATCAATGCCAACACATTGATAACGGTCACTCAAATAATCACCAATAAGGTTAGAAGCGGACGAGGAAAAGGAAAATTAGGACCGGAGTTTAATATGAGTATGAGACACACGAGAAGTTTAGAAGATCCAGAAGATCGCAGTGTAGGCAGAGTAGTTTAAGTACTATGTGACCTGAAAACCAGATAGGAATTTATTAAGGAGATTTTGACTTACAAGATGTTCATCAATCTGAATCTTGATGAATATCTCCATAATATTTGACATGAAGAGTTGATTGAATTTGGGAGAAGTTATGAGTGGAAGAAACAAGGTAATTCAATTGGTAAATGTGTTGTTAAAGATATGATATACCTGTATTTTTTAGGATTCGCCATCACAATACGCGAGACTGCAATATATGTTAAAGGAGTAAAGAATAATATATTTGTTGCGATATTTTTAGAAAGTCTAAAAAGATGCACCCGTGGGATTAATTTTCCAAGCAAATTTTTCTATTTTGACTCTGTTTAATATTCGAGGGTAGATTAAATAGTTTCCGGAATGGCCAAGATAGTGTTCGCTTATCGCGAAATTGTTATAATGGTTGCCAAGGCCAACAAAATTTAGAAAAGCTGTCAAATTTTCAGACAGATACGTCGTACAGTTCTTGTTTACTAGACAGTTTTGTAAAGCAAGTCAGGCACTTTTACAAAAATGGATAAGCACGAATTTCGTGCAGTCATCAAACCTTTCTGGATGAATGGGAAAACGGCGACGGAGATACGAGATATTTTGCAGAAAGTTTATGGCACCTCCACACCTTCATTTTCGACAGTCAGTTTCTGGGTGAGCGAGTCCAAACGTGGCCGTACGAGCACCAAGGATGATCCACGCAAAGGACGTCCGCAAAAGCGGTCACAAATGAGGAATTTGTTGAAAAGTCCTTGATCTTGTGTTAGCCGATCTTCAAGTGAAGTTGCGCGAAATAGTAGGTTTTTTTTGCTGTTTCGTGGCCCTGGACGAAACATGGATCCACCACTACATACCAGAAACCAAGCAGCAGTCGAAACATTGAACTTTTTCAGGCAAATCTGCTCCGAAGAAGGCAAATACTGTTCCATCGGCTGGAAAGGTCATGGCCACCGTTTTTTGGTATTCGCAAGGTGTGATCCACATCGAATTTTTGCAGACGGGATCAAGGCCTCGCTTGCAGCGGGAAAAAAGCTCTTCCACCACGACGTACTGGTTTATTCATCCCGAATCGCCACGGCCAAATTAATTGAATTGGGCTACGAGGTAATGCCGCGTCTCCCCTACTCTCCACACCTGGCCCCGTGCGAGTTCTTTTTGTTCACAAAAATGAAGACTTTGGAGCAGAGTTGCAGACTTCCCGAAATTATATTTTTCTGAAAGCTTAGAAGCCCTGAAGTGAGTTTTGATGGTGTGTGTCCCATTTACAAGCGTATAGCTGTAATATCTTCGTCCGAGTTTAGTGAGAAAAAGTGTTTTCTATAATCTGGCGGGAGTGATCACATGACACATCAAAAGGATTGGTTTGTGAACTTGAAATCCATAAAATCGTTGCCTCGTGTAAGTAATGGATATTTTCGCGCAAGTTTGTGGTGACATTAATTTTGAAGCATTTGACAAAGTTAAATGGAACCAGAAGCGTTTAGTTATATGTTCCGGACATCAAGTTGAATTAGTTCTCAAGTGGATGTGCACTAGACAAGAGTTTGCTTTTAGAGGCCGACAAACGCGGATGTGTTGGAATAATGATGTTTTAGTTGCAGTGTGGAGAATGACGTGGACGTCTGTATGAGATTTTTATTCTCAACACAAATTTGCAATGTCTCGTTTTAGTATAATTATTTAAATGTTTGAATTAAATCACGGCTTTGTATTAGATATGAATGCTTTTTAACAAGTTTAAGGATTGCTGGTAGTTAGGAATAAGACATCGTGTGTTAAGTTCGAAGTATCCATCATTGTGAGATATATTATGCCACGGTAACTGAGATGCATCGTTCAGATGATTTTCGATGGATATGTAATTAAGATTGCGTCTGAAACGTCAAGCTTCCTATAACAAAGGATCTGAACAAATAAATATAATTGAACATTATGACGAGAGCGCCTAGTGTCGAGATTGAGTTACATAGTTGTCTAGAGAATTAGAGAATTGGAGATTTATAGGCTTAAAAAAAATTCTTTCAATTTCTTATAATTTAAATAAAAAAAAAACTTCCTCTATAAACTATAAAAGGTATTACCTAGAAGATGTGCCTGTTTAGTGCAACTTATAGATTCTATACCTTTTATAATATGACATAAATAATAAATTTAATATTTCAAATAGCATGAACAGCATTTCAAAATAGGACATCAATTTTATTGGAAAACATATTTTGGCCTTTTTTATTTTAGTACAATTGTTCATTTTAATAGTGCATATTTTATTTTTTTATCGAAAAACAAGCAGAAACAATCTAAATCTGTAGAACAAAAAAAAATTGTCAAAAGAACAGCGGATTCAAAATATTAAAGATAATTGCAAAGTATATTTGCCGTGTTTTGTTTGACAAGGCCTTATTTAATTCTAACATATTTGCATTTAAAAGTTAACCCACCTCCGAAACTAGGCTTATGATAAGCCGAATTCGAACTAATTTAATTCTGTGTACTATGCTAATTTCGA
>JAAAKO020005897.1:0-19822 GCA_010015015.2 Bolitophila cinerea | reverse complement strand
TGGCCGAGTGGTTAAGGCGTTGGACTGCTAATCCAATGTGCTCTGCACGCGTGGGTTCGAATCCCATCCTCGTCGGAGAATTTTTTTTTTGGTGTTTCCTTCTTTAAATTTATTTTTAGTGTATATTTTCATTTTTTTTAAATTACCTGATAGAACATTTTTCCGGCGGCACGTTGCAGGACATGTGTTCGACGGACACCGGACGCAAGTGGCGGAGCTCTGTTACCGCCGATGGTTGAATTCGATGGACGAAACGATGGCAAGTTCTGCTTCATCCAGCTGGGCCATTGGCCACGGTTGCACAGATGCACAAAGTGGGCACACTCCAGGAGAAGGGCGGCACGGGTGACGAGCGGAGCGCCGGGCTATAAGAATATATATATATATATATATATGTAATTAGAATTGAGAGAATCGCTGTAGGTACGCGTTTGCGATGTGTACGGATGTAAATATGTTTTTGACGCATACTTTGCGAAATTGTAGCATCGGCCTCTTTAGCTCAGTGGCAGAGCACTGGTCTTGTAAACCAGGGGTCGTGAGTTCAATCCTCACAGGAGGCATGATTATTTTTTGGATTTTTTTCTTCAGTTTTAAATTGACTGTGTTATTTTTTATGTATTTTAATGTGTTTTTGATAAGATTAAATAAACATTGAATAACAGTGATTTCATTACATTTTTACTTAAGTATTTATTGCATTTATCTTACCAAATCCAAAATCGCGGCCACCATCTGTGGATCGGGCACCGATCCGGGAATGCAAACTTCCAGCAAAAACGAAAACCGGTGCATGCCATCCTGGACGGGCTGCACTGGCACCAGACGGCGCTCCTTTAGCACCACCACTTCCGATTCCCGCGGACCTTCGCCAAAGTCGAAAGAACTGCGTCGGCTCAAGTCTAGAAAATATATTTTATGAAAATAAAAAAAATCTACAAATAACAATTTAAATAAACCCACAGCTTCCGGTCACCTCCTCCGTGCCGGGCATCTTCTTCTTGCCCTTGCCAAGGCCCATTCGGCCGAGCCGACGCTCGACACGTCTGCGGGCACGCTGCAACGATCGGCCGAGTCCTTCGCCGGCACGGCGTCCTTGAATCTTGAGCGATCCATGGCGAATGAACGAAGCCGCCAAATCGGGTCCAATCACGCCAGCCTCCAGATCAATGGAGCAACGTTCCTTGGACGAACCACGAAACCAGCGCACAATGCCACTAAGACGTCCCACTGAGTTTCGCTCGGAGCTGGACGTCGAGTCCGAGAGCAGAGCGCGTTCGCTGTGACGTGGCGTTAGCATCGGTCGAACGGTTGTGCCCTTCCGGCGCATATTGCTCTGTGGACTCTGGCTGAGGTGACACTGGTCTTCGAGACCCTCTGTTTCGAGGAGGCTCTGTCATGAGAGATTAATTAGAGTTGTATTATATTAGTGATTTAAATCAAAAGATTATTACCGCGCATGCTGACGAAGTGCTTCGCTTCTTAAAGTACAGCTTCTTCTGACTACGAGTCTCTTCCTGAGGAACTTCACAGTGCTGCACATGTCTGACAACGCACACATTAGATTAGTATCATTCCTTCTCTGCCTTCCGGCTATATTTATATAATAAATTACCTAATAACCCTCGTGGTCTGCACATTCGGCGCCTTCTTGTGCGGTCTCGGTGTCACCGACAGAATACCACTTAACGCCACCAGCCGGAACGGACCACCGTGCGCTCCCTTCACGTACGTCACCAGCTGCCGTACGTCACAGTACAACGCAATGTTCTCCTGACTCTTTAGCTCCTTGAACGAATCAACGAATCGCGATACGAGCGTCTTGAAAACGGCTGCAATGACCTGACTCTCGGCGCCACCGCTGAGGCCACCACCAAAGTTCTTGGCGTATCCGCCTTGCTGGCCGCCTGGGACACCGCCAATGTCAGGTGTGAGTGTTTTAAATGCAGTCGATCGCTTATGATCTGAATTTACACATACAAAATACGCACAATAGGTGAAGATGGGCACATCAAAACGACAACCGAGCGCATAACTACTTAACTACACGTTCGGGATAATATAATATAAAGATAAAATATACAGAATAGAATTACCACGTTAGTACCTTCACAGATCTGTAGAAGCTATAGGTAAACATAATTCTTTTTACAAAACATGCAAAATAATAAATAAATTCCGATAAATAGAGATTGGAAGACCTTCTAAAAGCAAGTGACACATGCAAATGAGTGTGTTTGTGATGATGACAGTCTAAATAATAATATAGATTCAAAAAACTCACTCAGTGGAGACAGCAGCGAGCATGGGTCCACACAGAAACCCACGAAAGCATGGAAGAACTCAATGAGCTCATGAATCTGGGCGGTCTTCACCATATTCCGTAGATAAACGCGTGACTGCGGGCCAGCCTGGCGCAACATGCGCGACATGATCGAATGACACTGAGTGCGTAGAAATTCTGCTGGTGGACCACGGATTCCTGGAAGCAGTGATAAGTCCTATATTGTAACACGCACACAGGACATAGAAAGTATAGAGTTCCCACCATCGTTACATCCGTGCGGACACCCAATATGCAGCAGAGTACGACGCGTGATTCCCATGCACAGATTATGGGCATGCTCTCCAAGTTTTATAACGCCCAGATCGATGAGCAGCTCACAGATGTTCAGGCCAGTCTCGAGGACACGCAACGAACAGGTGTTCGAGTCACGTTTAAACACCGTGTAGACGGCCAACAGTACGATCTCATAGTCTAGGCTGCCCTCGCGTGTGATATAAAACGAAGAGCCGGGTGCCTCGGACTCATCGGCACCACTGTAGTCAATGTTAGAGTCGGTGTGAGAGCGTAGCATTTGAGCTCGGAAATTACTGCCACTGCCCGTGTTGCTGAGCACGTCCATCTGGGAGTCAAACGAACCCTGTCGGCGCATGTACTCGGGTGACGGTGTGGGCGTGTGCTCGGTCACGGTTATTATCGGATTCCTGGCAAAGCATGCGGACTTTGTGGTGGACGACTGTGAGCCACGACTGTTCTTGGCCGGCTCGATGTATCGGTAGAACCTTGGAAAACGAAATGATTCTATTTTAGAAGTCTTCATAATAATATGAATTTTATTTTAGTGGTGATTTATTGGTTCAGCTGGATAATCTGTATTTCCTAGTTTTATTGGGTTTAAAGGTATGAACAAATACGTATATATTATTAAAAAAACGAGGAAAAACAATAATGCTACAATTGGACTAAATGCGATATCACCCGAATATAATGTGTAATTGTAATGACAAAAAGGAAGACTAGAAAACTGATCATTTTAAGTCCAAATTAAGACCTGCGTACCTGCGTAACTTTGTCTCTTTGTATAAGAGACGTATTTTCTACAATAAATCTTATTTCACAATTAATGAGTCCTATCGATTATGGATATTTTCCGATTGTCAAAAGCGGAATTTGAAATATAATCCAATTTCTTTTTGCTGATTCCGATCAATATTTCGAAATTCAGGTTGAAATATAATTTATACTAAAATCTTGAATTTTAAACTTCGATGTTTAAATAAGTTTGGGTCTGAAAGTCTTGAATTATTTACTAAAGCGTACGAATAAAATAAATTTACCAATTAAAGCATTTAATATTTCACTTAAAAAAGACCTTTTGACAATTTAATTCATATTTAAAGCATAATACAAAATAAAAACTCAACTGTTTAAAACAGTCTGTTTTTAAATAATTAAATTAGTATTAAATTCCAGACTTCACTGCAAAATATTCGGGAAAGCAAAGACTTTTATTTTACATTACTGAATACTTTACAATCTAATCTAAGACTTTCATTTGATAATATCTATCCTTCCAAACACCTTTAATATCAATTCTTCTAAAGACATTTGCTTAACTTTAAACCTCTCCCTAATCGAAGGATGACGAGCGACATGATCTGACACCGGGGTTAACCCTTTCCCAAATCCAAACTTTCCTTCTCCCCTTCCATATATTCATTTGATAATATTTGACCATTCCATTTGTCTATCTAAAGAAACGGAGATATCTTGAATACAATTTTAAGAATATATTTTTTGAATCAGACAATGCCCTTTAATAATGTATATTTCAGCTCTCAACCTAAATGGCAAACCTTTGTTTAAATTTTAAAGATTCTTTTTAATACTCGAGGTTTTTGAGTTTTCGGTTTTAATATCACTTTAGTCTAATCTATAGCTTTAAGAATATAATGATATTGTACATAAATATAAAATAGATAATATTTCATTTAGAATTCTCATGATCTCGTGCAAATTAGGTGACGGACGAAATAATCAAATTAAAATGAACTATATCTAATAAACTAACTACTGCACATAATTGTGTGTATATAATTTAATCTGGACTTCTAGATGTTCGGCTAGTACCAAAATTTTGTATTCCTATAAGGATATAAATGGTGTCATTCCAAATGGATTTAAAATAATAAAATAAGTAAGGTTATATTTAGTAGGGTTTTTGCGTGCTTTTTGTTAAATTAAATCTGCATTTTTAGGTGTGAATTAATATGGGAATATATCTAAGAAAATCTGGTGCAAAAGAGGAGATTATATAAAAAAGACGTGTGCAAGAGTATAGGTTATAAGTTCAAATAAGAATGCGAGTATAGGAGGAGATTGCATGTAGTACATATGAAAGACAAGATTGCACAACTTACCCGCTATCGACAAGACAGCTGGCAAATAACGAAAGAAAGTCACCGAATAAGTATATCATTAGAAAGTCGATAAAGGATAGTGAAAGTTCAGGAAAAGACGCAGTTATTATTTTCAAAAAATATAGCTTGTTTTAAAATTGATATTGTTCAAGAAATGATAAGAACAATTTCGTTTAGCAGCATTTTTGTAGGACAAAATTTGTGTGTAGAAACAAAATAAATACCTGAGACTCGGCATACTCTTCCCTTTGACCAGATTCGTGCGTGGTTCTCGCGGTACTTGGGTCAGCGGACCCTCGCCATTGTCTAGGCTGCGGTGGTGTTCCTTTATATATTTTTTTAATAATTTTTAATAATTGTAAAACCACATATTTGAGTGTAAATTATTGAATGACTAAATATATATTTTTTAATTTTAATTCTCACCATCTGCTTGAGCACCGCAGCTCGGACGACCGTCTCGACGTCAGTTTTTTCGAGATTCTTCTCGGACTTGGAAAACATGCGTGTCTCGATCAGTGCACGCAGATCGGCTATCTTGACCTTTCGTTTCTTCTCACTGCCTCGACGGCCCGATGAGTTCGAGTCTTCGCTGGTGGGTGCCGCAAATGTTGGCTCCGGAATGTCTGCTCGGAGACCAGCATGGTGTCATTTATATTATTATAAAGTTCTTTCAATTCAAAATTTCAAATTTAGTTATAGTTTACCTGGAAGCAAGGCGACAGGTTGATCTGGAATCTCAATGAAATCCTTTGTGATCGAACTGCCGGACGGACTGTCTCGACTGCCCGGTCCTTGGTACACCGATATTTCGATCTGTGGTATTGGCAATGAATTCGAGCGACGTCTCGGCTGCGGCATCGGAATGGCGGCCTCTTCGCTCATTTCACGGAGACTGCGAACACCGAAATTAAATCCATGGATTAAAGGTGTTATTAAATACATTTGAGACTTTAGCTAGATAATAATCTGTAGACCTCTTTTTTATTATATTTCAGGCACGAGAAATGGGACCGGACCGGTTTTTTTGTGTTATTGGCTTAAGAATATTATTTGAAAAGAAAAGTTGTATTTCGTAATTTATTTTTATTACAAATGTATTATTTAATTTTTAAACATAATAATAGTTTAATTTATTTAAATAATCTAAAAACTTTTTTTTATTCCAAAAAATCTTGTTCGGATCCGTTTATTTTCCAACGTTCTACATTCTTCTTTATTAATTTTCGTGGCGGAAATATTATTGAATTTAGTTGATATAAATAATTTAATTTAATTATCCAAAAATTTTTTTGTATAAGATTTTTTTATTTATTTTTATTTATCAAGCCGAATTTGATGATCTCTTGAAATTAACCAGTAAACGAGGCATTTAAGCTAAGTCCAAAACAAAAAGAATAGAAAATAAAATAATGAGTAACATTTTATCAATAAAACAACACATAACCTAATTTTGATAAAGTAGAATATAAAAAATCTAAACAAAATTCCAAATAAATAAAACAGTATAAAAATTTCAAAAAAGTTAAATGCCCCAAGTGAGGATCGAACTCACGACCTTAAGATTATGAGACTTACGCGCTGCCTACTGCGCCATCGAGGCTTGTGTCCTAATGAAATATTCTATTTTTTTGCGTGCCAGATCTTCGAGAATATTCAATTTGGCGTGCGTTCACAATTTTTTTTTAACAAAATGGGGATGTACAGAAAGTTTCCTCTATTTATCTATTATTATCTCTATTTTTGGCAAAAGCCAAATACTTATGGATTTGGATACAAACTTAATAAAATATCTCCTTTTTATAATATGATTTCGCGTGATATTATTAAAGCAAAAAAGATTAAAAGGAGGATAACTTTGGACACTTATCCCTGAATTCTATTTCCTCCGTAAACTCATATACAAAACAGTTAATCCATAAAAACTATACAATCACTACCTGATGCAAAAGATCTAAATTTTTTATTTAAACTCAAATATCTCGATTTCTTTTAATATAAAAATTAAATATTTATTATTTCTTTAATATTAAAATTAAATTTAATAAATAGTTTTTTTTTTAAGAAAAAAATTGGGTACAATTGAAGCGATAAATTAAAAATCTCTATAGACTTAGAGGCGTTTTTATAAAAAATAGAGACCATAATAGAGACTTCAGTAAATTTAGACAGGGTTTTATATAATTAAATTATATAATTAATTAATTTCCGGATAAATATTATATGACTGCCAAAATTTATTATTTGGGTTCCAAATAATGCGTTCAATAAAAACCATAAAAACAATGAGGTTCCAAATTAAATAATTTTTTATCATATTTTTAAAATATTTTTTGACACCATTTTTTGCGCTATCACTTTATTTTATACGCATTCGTTTTTTTAAATAAATTTGGTAAAATCGTTTTTTCCATGAAACAATTTTTTTAGATCTAGATTTAGTATTTTATTAACAAATCCAGAAATATACACGAAGTTAGCTAGACTGGATCTGTATACTTTTATCGTTAATTTTATCAGAAATAGTTCTTTCTAATCAATTTTAAAATTTGGATCCAGAATCTATTGTTTGAAAATATTTTTTAAATGGCTAAATCCTTTACCACAAATACGAAACTTTTGAAGTATTATATATTTCTATTTCTATTTTTAAGTACCATTAGAAGGTACACTTTAATATAATGGAAGTCTAATAAATAAAAAAGCTGGATTTTTTTTAGGGATCATGCATTTTTGTTAAGCTAATTATCGCCAACTGCCTTAGGTATTTAAATCGCGACAGCGCTCTATACGATTTAACAATAAGTTTAATGAAATAATTGAAAATATGCGTTAAAAATATAGAGACTTAGGAGACCTGATGTGAATAAAAGAGACTTTTAGAGACATGGTCCAAAAATAGAGACTAAGTCTCTAAATAGAGACCAACTACGATGCCTGCAATTAAAACAGAGACATTTTTAAATTTGAGACCAACCTTAAACCTAATAACACTTCATAATCTGGGATTCCGCCCATAACATATAATTTATAGTTATTTAAAAAATAGAATCATCAAAAGTAATTCTAATCTAAACTATATATTTAATAGAACGTTCTATCAAAGAACATTTCCAAAGTGAAACCACAGCCTCGATGGCGCAGTAGGCAGCGCGTAAGTCTCATAATCTTAAGGTCGTGAGTTCGATCCTCACTTGGGGCATTTAATTTTTTTTCTTTTTCTTAGTTTTTTTATATATTTTTATTTACCTTAAACGATTGTCCTTCGGCCAACAGAGTTATGTCCAGCAATTGTTCCTGGCGTCGTAGCTCATTTAAACCATGCAGAATTGTGTTTGTGTGCGATAGACTCTCAAAAATGATGGTGTTTAGTGGCCGATCTAGCAGCATCCAATCCAGACCGGTCATCTTAAATGTATCCTTTAATTTCAGTTTAAACACAATTGACCCAAAACATTCATCAACATGGCCATAAATCACAAGCACCTCAACGTAGCAATAACAAAAAAACACACACACAGATTTCTCTTGGTTGCTCGCTTGTGTCTTGGCAATTATTCACACACTGAGCTCATAACTATAATATAATAAACTTCCACACGGAATTTGTGTAAATAAATCGTCATGTAATGTAGAATTGCGAAACACTATATTTCTCTCATATATATTTAATTATGAGAGCACGCAGACGCGGCTACAGGCAAACGCAAAATCTAGCAGCAGCAGGTGGCTCAAGTACAATAGCACATGCAGACGAGAGACGAGACGCGACGACGGTATAAAAATTTTGACTCTACTTGCATCGAATCAATTTCATCGTATTATCACATAATCGTAACCATTAGGATGAATCATTGCTCTCTGATCATAACGGCAGCAGACACATTATAATTCGGTTGAATGGTCGCGCGTCGCGGCCTATTTTTGATTGTGTGTATTGTGTATACTTGTTTGTTTATATGTTTGTCCAAAACTCCGTTCTATGTTGACCTTTGTGCTAGATTCCAATTTTATCTTGATTAATTCACTAAGGCACAGACACACGCGCCTATTGGAATTTTGTAATCGCTTTGTTATTGTATTTTATATGTAGGCCATGTATAGAAGACGAAGGGAATAATACGAAAATAATGTTAAAAAAATAAATTTGTTTTAAATATGAAATGTTTTGTTATTTTGTGTACGCGTGTATCTTTGTCGTGACGCACGTCAGACATCACTACAAAAATATTTTTTTTTGTTATAATTGACAGTTGGTAATACGCACGCACTTATCTGTAATCTGCACCATCTGCATACGGCCGTTTAAAATGTAAACCATAATCAAATGGTTTAATTATTTATTTTATATTTAGTATTTACTATGTAATATTTATCACATTTAACATTTAACATTTAACCATAGAAATATGCAATTTTTTATTAATTCACTAGACAGGCAAACAAAAAATTTAACCCGAAATAAATTATCCATAATCTGCACTACCGACACACAATGTACACCAATATTTGCTTTGCACTGCACAGTGCACATGCGCAAAATTTTAAAAGTCACAACAAAACAAACCCGTTTGAGTTTGTTGTTTGCGGCAATTATTATTGCGGTGAACATAAAATACAATCCCAATACAAATAAAATACAATTTAAGCTAGATAGAAAATATTTAGCTTCAGTATTTTTTACTATTATTTTGCAAATCTGGATGAGTTTAGTGAAGTAATGATCGCCGCCTCTGAACCTCTGGTAAGAAACGATATTGTATTACGAGGTTATGTTTAAATGTATTTTTTACCTGTATTATTATAGGAATTTATTCCCCGGGGTCGTCAGGCGGTTGACGAGCACCCCGGTCCCTTGGTGTCCAAACATCAGGTGAGCGTTCCGTCTGAACACCTACTGCTTCACCGTTTGCAAAATGTCAACATATCCGGTGGTGATGAAGTCTCGAGTGAATTCTGGTGCATTCAGGAGCTGTACAAGAGTTTGAACAAAGATGAGGATGATAGTAATGCACAAAAGGAAGCAACGTACGGCAGTCGTCCAAACAGTCCCGACTTTATGTGCGAATTGATCGTAAATTCCGAAGAAGAACTCTATGTCAAAGGTCACACCGCCGTATGGACAAAGGGCGTAAGCTGTAGTGAAAACAGGGTGCTCCCAAAGATTTCGTTCACGTGTGAATCCCAGATAAAACATGCGTTTTTCTGTCCGCCGAATTTCATTGAAACCGAAGAGCCGGACAAGCGAAAATCCGCCAAGGACAACCCGAAACCCGTTGAACGTGTTCGAGGAATTTGTCTTATAGGTAAATCCATATTGATTGATGTTATCGAAAAGACTGTACAGCAACTTTATTGCAGATACTACCTCTCTCCGCGTGTACCTTGAAACCGGTGAAGATTACCTTTCCAGCCTGGAGTTCGCTGTGTCACGAATCTGGCCAACTAAATTCGGGATTTTGCTGGAGAAAAACGCATCCAGCGCTACGGTCAATGCACAGATGATTGCGATGCCAAGGTTGTTTTCGTTGACCCATCCGCTTGATGAGATGTGCCCAGTTCTGATTAAAACAAACACCGGTGCAGTTAGCTACCTGACGGTGGCCGATTATAAGGTTGTTTTTGCATGCGCTGAGAATGATCTGGTGCTATTGTACGACAATAAGTTGGGAAAGCACTTTGTGTCTCGTCTGCGGAAGGCCACTGGAGACGAAACAAGTGTTGTCTGTGAGATTAGATGGACCATAAAAGCGTAATTCAAGATTTAATACTATGATTATTTCAGGTTCAAACGACTCTATGGCTAGCGGAATTAATTTCTCTACACACCAAGCTACCCATATCTCTCAGAATACATCTTTAAAGTTTACTGGTTTGTATGAAATAATCCTCTAGTAAATATGTATTGATATAACATGCATACGTTTAGGACTAGGCAAACACAACACTTCTTTAGGGAAGTCTAGTATCAATGCAAATTCGACGCATAGTCCTTTTGGTCAAAAACCTCTCGCCAATCTCACAGCAAGCCCAAACTTGTTACAAAGCACCTTTTCACCTGGCTCTAAGTACAAATTCAAATACTATTCAAATCTATATTTTTAATATGATATTTTCTCATTTAGCCGATCGCACCTTGTTCAGTCGCCGTTGGCCCGTTTGCAATCATCGATTGGTGGCCAATCATTCTCCATGCAGGACATGCGAATAACAGGCCAAGCACAGCCATCCAAGGCAATCGTTCCAGATTTGTGTTTAGAACACGTGTGGACTGAAAATGTTAATTCAAAGTATAAAACAGAATTTTACATACATGAATGCAATTACTAATATTTATATTGTTTATTTTATTTGTACAGGGAATACCTTGAGGTAGCCTCACATGGTTTTATGCATATCGATCTCATCGGACAAACATATATGTGCTACTTGCTAGCACGTACTTTTAAATTGCAATTAACCCGACTTGAAAAGACAAATTCCAGTCAAATACCGATATTTGGTATGGTTGCTACAATTCCGGCTAAAGATGCTGTATGCCTGTTTGTAAGTGTAGTTTTTTTTAAATTGATAGTCCAGGAGTGTTCACTTATTTTATTAAATTTGTAGCATATGCGAATGATTGCCGTACTGGCTCCGTGTGGTACACTCACGCTGTATACGGGTCCGAATATCATTGGTAAAGTGCACGTTGGTGGAGTTCTGTCCAGCTTAGCCGTCGGACCATCATTTGGTACGTCTTACCCAAGACGAAGTAGTTTGCTACCATCCAGCCAGGATGCTAATTTTGAAGAAGACCTACACATGTTATCACCTGTGCATCCGTTGCAATCACAATTTCCGGCCAGTCGCAGTGGTTTCTGTTGTGGTCTCCGTGATCCGGCTGGCAATCGACTCACACTGGTGTACCCGGGTGGAAAAATGTATCGTGTAGCTGTACCGCTTATGAGCGAGTGTCCTCTTGTGACCAAGTGTCTGATGGCATTGCGACAAGTGCTTAAAAAGGATCTGGCCATTCATGTGAGTCATTTTCATTTTGAACGTATTCAATAATAATATTTAATTTCATTTGTAGTTGATGGCGAAATGGTTTGGTGTGCGTAATGCACTCGGCTCTAAAGACCTAAATCCCCGGCAAGAGTGGTTGATTTTCCGAAATGTTTTACTTGGTAGACTGAAATTATTTATTACTATACCGTTAAATCTAATAGTTTTTAAATTACGCAGAGCTAATGGGTCGTCCACAATCAAATGCTGACTGTTTAAATCCATCATTCTCAGATCTTCCGAAAAAACGCAGAAAAAATGAAAACTGTGACGGTTCGGACGCCGATTGGGAGTTTATGCAAGTTTTCCTAGGCAAAATGAAGCAGCAGTCGTGCGATGATCCAAATATTGTTCCACGAAATGACCCGAACGCAGCGCTTTTTGCTTATATTCCATTAGTTTTCTATACAATGCATTTGTTTTATGAAAATATAAAGCTTGATTCAATGATGCAGATGCACTTGTCTTCCCTGGCAGAGGTTTGTTATGCTGGATTCTATCTAATCGTATCCATTGTGTAATTATGTCTTTTCTTTTCTAGTTTCTTTATCAACTCGCTCTGGACCTACAACTTGATGCATACTGTTTACACTATTTCTTGGATTACCCGCAGGTTGCTACTTTAAGTTCAAGCTGTTTTATCACGGAAGCTGAATCGAAAAAACTAATGCACTTGAACTATCTATCTGGCGAGGTTCCTAATGTATTCAAGTGCGTGCACGAGATATGTCTAGGTCGTCGTGGTCAGAAAACGTATCCGTACATTCCAAACGTAAACCGGCTAAGCAAGTGTGTAGTTCAAATATCGCACTTGATCTGCACCGATAACGCTAATATGGATGAAATGATACGAACAGTAATGCCACATGGTGGTCGATCAGATGTCGAAGACAAGGTTAAAATGCCACCAGATAATATTCCGTTGAATACTCGCGTTGTGTACACAATGCTCGATATGAAGCTAACGCGACGTGACGTCGAAAGACTACCGACTGCCTTGTACTATTTGTTTGCCGAGTCTTTGGAGCACAGTCGGCTGACGCCGCCTATTGATCGTGGTGTCAAAGCTTACGAACTATTAATGCGCCCTGAACTAATGGCTCATGCTGCATTTGATTCGGAAAAGGATAATTACGGTTTGAATTTTATATTTTTTACATTTTAAATTTATTATATAATATTTCATATTATTTGTTAAGAGCACAACATAACGTTTCGAAACGTTCAGAAGGAGCACTCGTTATCACCACGAATTCCTGCCACACCGGATGTCATTCCGAAATCAGACGTAATTCTTGGCGAGGACGGTATGGAACACATGGGCACAAAATTGCTGCTGCTTCGCTTTCCTGACGACTTGCGTATCAATGAAGTTCAGCGTATTCTCAGCAGTTCAAAGCCTGTGGCTATAGACATTGTTCAATCGTTAGGCGTATCTGATCATGAGTTTATTGATGAGCAGGAAAAGCAGCTGTTCTCGATTTGTAGACGCACAATGGCATTGCCAGTGGGTCGTGGTATGTTTACATTACGTACATGCACCCCTGCGTCCACTGAATCGCTCGTTATTCCGAAACTGTGTCTTTCCGGAAAGGAAACGCTGAAGGGAGCTACGATTGAACTGCAACAAATCGAAGTACCTCCAAATTTGAACATGTGGCCATTGTTTCATAATGGGGTGGCAGCAGGACTTCAAATAACTCCTGAAGCAAAAGACATTGATTCTACATGGATTGTGTACAACAAGCCAAAAGGTCAACTAGAAGGATCCACCGAACATGCTGGTTTTTTGATGGCGCTTGGCCTAAACGGTCACCTTAAATCGCTGTCGTTGATGAGTATTTATCAGTATCTGGTTAAGTGCGATGAGATGACAAGCGTTGGATTGCTGTTAGGTATATCAGCAGCGCATCGAGGTTCAATGGACACAACCACAACGAAACTTCTAAGTGTGCACATTGAAGCTTTATTACCAGCAACAGCACTTGAGCTTGACACACAGCAAAATATTCAGGTTGCTGCTATTATGGGTATTGGTCTAATTTATCAGGAAACCGCCAAGCGACACATTGCCGAGGTGTTGTTACAGGAGATCGGTAGGCCTCCAGGACCAGAAATGGAGAATTGCGTTGAGAGAGAGTCATATGCGATTACGGCTGGAATGGCATTGGGACTAGTGACATTAGGTCAGGGAGAATCACCCACAGGACTGCGTGATCTACAGTTACCGGATACACTGCATTACTATATGATCGGCGGTAATAAACGTCCTTTGTCCGGGTCACAGAAGGACAAGTACAAGCTGCCTTCGTTTCAAGTGCGTGAGGGTGAAACAGTAAATATTGATGTAACAGCACCGGGTGCTACTGTAGCACTTGGGCTGATGTTCTTCAAAACGGGCAATCGATCGGTAGCCGATTGGATGAAACCTCCAGACACAAATTATCTGCTCGACCTAGTGCGTCCGGATCTATTACTCTTGCGGAGTCTTTCAAGAGGTCTGATCTTATGGGACGGTATTAAACCAACGCGAGATTGGCTGCAGGCCCAGTTTCCATTGTCTCTGACGTTTGACTTAAAGAGAGGACCTACAGATCTAAGTGGAGACATAGACCATGAAGCCAACTGGTAAGTTTAATAATCGTTAAAAATATCTGTATATTATAGTTATTATTTTTATAAATTATAGTCAGGCGTATTGTAACATTATTACTGGTGCGTCCATGTGCATGGGTCTTCGGTATGCTGGAACGGAAAATGTGTCCGCGTTTGAGACACTAAAAGAAATGCTTGACACATTCTTAGACATGACAGGAAAGTACATTGGAGAGTACGCTGGTAAGGCAACCGTAGAGTCCTGTCTTGTGTTGGTGTTGATTTCTATGTCGCTGGTGTATGCTGGTACTGGAAATCTAGTTATTTTACGGATAATTCGAATGCTACGCTCACGTTTGGGCAATACAAATTCACATGTTACCTATGGCTCTCACATGGGTATACACATGGCACTGGGATTCTTGTTCCTTGGTGCGGGTCGGTACACATTGTCACGATCACCACAGGCTATTGCAGCTTTAGTGTGTGCTCTGTTTCCAAAGTTTCCGATGCACAGCAACGACAATCGATATCACCTGCAGGCTTTTCGGCACTTGTACGTGCTGGCCGTCGAGCCGAGATTGTTTTTGCCACGCGACATAGATTCCGGCAAATTGTGTCTGTGTAATATTTCGTAAGTCATGAATGTTTAGTTTTATTGGTTTCTAATATTTCGTTTTGTAGATACATAAAAATGAATTCAAACGAGCTTATCGCACTTCCAATGGCACCCTGTTTACTGCCCGAGTTGGATACTTTAAAGGCTGTGATTGTAACAGACGAGAATTACTGGCCGGTTCGCTTTGAACGTGGCCAAAACTGGGATCAATTAATGTTGGTATAATATAGTATTATGCAGAAAATTTAATAATACATTTTTTTAAATTTTAAGTCGTGTTCTCAAGAAATGTGGCTGCATTGACATTAAACAGAAGGCCGGCTGGCTATCTCACTTAGATGACCCGGATCGAATGAAAAGTCTGCTGGCTCAAACGCTGACTACGGAGCAGTACAGTTGCTGGAAAATTGAGGTCAGTCTCAAATTTAAATAAACCTTATATAAAATATTCATGATTTATTTTGTAGACAAAATCGTTGCTTTCCTTTTCTAATGATCCGAAAGTGTTAAATTTTACGAAAAAATTCTTAACTCACCGATCAAAATCGGTCTCACCAGATGAGCTTGGCACCACACAGACTCTTACGTTGCAATTCTACGACTGTCTCACAAAAGATCGAATGCACGCTTTGCCGATTTACGTTAACCTGTTTATGGTACAAACTTGTAATGTGTAAACCGTTTTTTTACATATCTAATGTTTGTTTCAATGCAGGCACTTCGTTCAATGCAAGTGGAGCCCTCTTCGCAGGCAGTGTGGCAGTTTAAAATCATCGCAGCCATCTTGCACCAAAAAAAGAACAATCTTTTGCTTTCCACCGAGAATCTCAAGTCTCTGGACAATCGACTGCACGCGCACATGGAGGTTTGGCTTAGCGAACACGTCACTAATTTGCGACAATTTCTATTTGCTGCAAATATAACGTTTTTGCACGAAACTGAATTGGCAACATTATGCAAATTGTCCGCCATTATCACATTCTACGATCTACCGATCAACGTGATGAACTGCGTCGAGCTTGGCGGGCAACTAAACTACATCCGGATGTTGATGGAGTTTAAGAAAATGAACGTGGAACCACGGACGATTCAATGTGTGTCACGTATTTTGAATGCAAATTAAATGTTATTTTTTCATTTTATTTAAAATTTATTAAGAGTGTGGGATTGAAAACCTCCGCAATTATCAATACACTTCATCTAGAACCTTATTGGCATCGAAACGTTTCAGCAGAAATTGTATGGCACGCTTGTATGCTGGATTGGAGTACATCAATTTGTGAAGATTCGATGTAAAATCTTCATTCGCTATTGTTTCCATACTAGACTCTGATGATTTGTCTTTGCTAAGTAGAATAAGTGGCAGCATTCCTGTAGCTGTGGCAAATCCTGTTCGAAGTGATCAACATTAAATTATATATATTACCAGGAAAATGTAAAAGAATACTCACCGAAAAACTCTCTGCTGCGTATTTCGTGTAGAATATCGTCAACGCACAATAATGGTCGGGAGTGTCCTAATGAACGTAGTGCGGTCAGAAAAGATTGCGTGTACACACTGACCACGCTTGCCTGAACGTTTTCACGAACTTCACACGTTGCACTCGAGCAAAGGAAATAGTTAATATCAATTCCAGCACTCGAATAAAATGATATCTGAAGATCTAGGAACACTACGTCAATAGGCCTACCGTGTGCATCGTATTTAAACATCATGTTGTTGCTCCAAAGGTCTCCATGGTTTAGGACTTTATAACGTGTAGGAGTGTCGTACAGAAATCGCTCTAATTTGGCCATGAAATTTGTCTAAAAAAGATATATTATATCAAGGCCAAATTCTTATCTCGCTATTTTCAATAATTCTTACTCGAAAAATGATTAATTTTGCGGTGATCTGCTCAAATCCTGACCAAGTTTTAACCACTTTGATAAGAGAGGACAATCCTTTGGCAAACGTATTGTAGAAAATAAGCTGTGGTTGATTGGGAACTATAAAGCCAAACGTGTACAGTTTCATTGTATCCGGTTCCTGGATAAGGTAAAAGATAACAGTAGTAAGTACTTGGCACGCTTGGCATCTCAGAGAATTCAGTGCGGGACAATTGTCGAGAAAATAAATTGATGGCTAATTTATTTAACTACTGCAGGTCGGACTGTCGGAGAAGTCAAACCTTTGCATGTTTGCTTACTTAGACTTGGCAGTGACCATCATCCGAAAATGGATAATATTTTGTTTTCCTGAGTATTATATTACTTTTATGATTTTGGAAATAATGTGGTGCTACAGATTTCATAGCTTCATTAATCCCATAAATTCAATTATTTTTCCTCTTCTATAATCTTAAAATTCTAATAAATCAATCGACATTTTTTTAGCAGTGTGACTTAAGGTTCTTAAGATAGCATCAATTACAAAATACGTAATGCCAATTTAGCGAGACTTTAAAAAAGTTATTAGGCTCATTGAGATTTTTTTAGTTCCTAATCAATGACAAAGATTACAAGTATTAAAAGTCTTAATTCAAACTCCAAATCTCATCTATTCAGTATAGGTATAGACCACACCAGCATATAGTTTATTTTTAAATTATGCATTCATATTAAAGTCATCAAACATATTTAGATTTTCCCATCGCCTTAGTATTGGTTGCATCGCTAATCGGTAGGCCTCATTACCGAAAAGGTGTTGTTTAAATTCATCTGACATATTTGATAAAGATTCCATACTACAATCACCAATAGCTGTTTTATCAAGTAGGACTAATGGCAGAACCCCCAGAGCTCCAAAAAGTCCTAAAATCATCAAAGATAGGTAGAATATATATGTATGGAGATATAATGATAAAATTTTAATGTTGTATATATGTGTGGTGGCACTTCTATACTCTATAAATCATACCGTTGAACTCTCTGGATCGAATTTCTGCTTGAATCTCCTCCAATGTGGGAACTTCAAATTGTTTTCCCTGAACTTGCAGCAGACTCTCCTTTAAACTTTTATAGTACTTTGACACTAACTGATTGTGGTGGTGCTCTCGAACACCAATCGTCGGACTGGTATGCATGAAATAGGTAATATCATGGCCAGGACTTGTGTACATCGAAACCTGTAGGTCAACAAAAACAGCGTCGACCGGCACGTTCGGAGAATCAATATCATACTTAAACATTATATTATTTTTCCACAGATCGCCGTGATTTAAGACTTTAATGATGGCGGGAGTTTTGAACATGATGTCTCCTAGATTTTGAGGTGTATTATCCTGTATCAAAAGATTGACAAAAAAAAGATAAAACTTTGCACACATTAAAGAGCCAATTATCATAATTACACTAATTTTCTTAATTTTTTTATAAATCTTTTCGAACCCGGGCCATTTGTCCACAACTTTTGCAAAAGCACAGAGTCCCCGTGAAATGTGATCGACAAACCCATCAATGTTAGAGGATTGCGGTTGTAAAAAACCAAAAGAGAAAAGATTCATTGTTTCTGGTTCCTGTAAAAATAAACTTATGATTAGAAACTGAGTCACACGGTCGGAAGTAGAGAGTACCAGAGTCTTAAGTGAATTCTTCGTTTTATGTAATATATACTTTAGATCTTATGCAAAATATATTAAAAGTATAAATAAATAAATTGCATATTTTGTTCTCTAAAGAAGCCAAGAAAAACAAATAAATTGCATGTCAAACAAAACACGCAGAAAAGTTCTTCTGCTAAAATTACCTGTTCGGCAAGCACCATGGATGCAGCATGAAATTTTCCCAGTTTCTCCATGACAATCTCACAGTGACGCTCATCCAGACCCTTCTGACGGTCTGCCATAACATAGCCTAAAGCTTTCAGATCTTCAAACACAATTAGGTTCACTGGTTCTTTGGTGGCATAATAACATCTGTGTAAATTCAATAAATATCCTTTTTATACTTCTCCTAAAATCACTTTACTCTTCTGATTCACTAACTTGGCTGTAAAAGTCTCGCCACCCAGTAGGGCAGACATCTTTGGCACGGTTTCAAAGTACATTGTCATCTCCTTGTCGTAGACTTCCATTTCCTCCAGCACGGGTCCCCGAACCTCAGAAAAAGGCATGGCTTTCACGATTAGTGAAACGGTCGCAGGCACTCCGTCCAGAGTATACGCCAACACCGCGCGATAGATATCACTACAATAGTTGTCACCTATTGCACTGCCCATCGATAATTGCATGTTCGTCACACAAATATTCTTCGAATTTAGTCCATTTTGCAGGGCTCTCTCAAATAAATTCACATTAATAAACTCAGGATAAGTGATGGGTTGATTTTCAGAAACCATTTTGCGAAACAATTATACAATTTTATTTTTTAGTAAAGTAAATTTGGATAATTGGGAGCACGTCGTCGTTATTCCTTTGCACAATTATTTCCAACTAGATAGGTTATTTTTATTGTAGCACGGTTTTATAAGAATTATATATATGTATACAATAAGTGTGTATAAGACAAGATGTAAAGATATTTTATCTTTATAATTATCATAAAAAGTGAACGCTATCATATATAAATAATAAAGAGGTGTCTGGTGCAAATCTGGCACACAAAAAATCATCATAATTAAGTGACTTAGTTGTGAAGAAAGATGCAAATACCTCCAATCAATTAATCAAATTATCGAATGAAAGGACTGCAGATATTATTTGTTTTGAAATACAGCTATCTTTTTGGCAAACTTGACAAACTTTTAGAAAGATTGTACCAGAAACACTCAACAAACACCTAATAACCAAACGGTATTAAAAAAGGATATATAAAATGAAAAAAATATATCATCTCCATAATTGTTTTGGTTTTTTTTTTGAATTAGAGATGAAATCC
>JAAAKO020005886.1:0-19822 GCA_010015015.2 Bolitophila cinerea | reverse complement strand
TTAGTTTTTATTTTACCTGATGGGCATCTTTACCAAGAATATGCAGATGAAATAAAATTTGTTTTTAAAAATATTAATTTTTATTTTCTTTTGACTCTGTAAGTTTATTATAACTTACAATAACCGACACACTAGGATCCATGTTTTAATATTGTATTTTTAAAAACTATTTTTAAGGATGCTGGCAAAATGAAGAAAAACAAGCGGCGTGCTACCGGAAACAATGTATAAGCGATAAAGAGAACCACCAGTTTTGCTGTTGCACGGGAGACATGTGTAACACCAACATGACTAGTTTTATGAAGCCTGCGGTAAGTATAGAACCTTCAAATATCGATAAAAGCACTATATTTTCAGTCTACCGTAATTCATAGATAACGAACAGCGGCGTGTTATTTACGGAGAACGAAGCCTCGCCAATCGTGCCGTTTGCCTCCATCTGGAGATCTCCAATCGTTTGGTTCTGCACTATTGTCATCACAATCGTGGCCAGTACCCTTCTTGTACTGCTCACATGTCGCCAGACAAGTAAAGCTGAACCAGAACAAGCACCACTGTCTCCTTCCGGACCGGGATACAGTTCTAATCTGCACAACGTTGACAATTTAAAGTTGTGCGCAATGATCGGGCAGGGTCGCTACGGAACTGTCTGGAAGGGAATGATAAACGAGCAACCCGTGGCAGTGAAAATATTTCCGGGACCGCACAAACAATACTTCATCAATGAGAAGAACATTTATTCGTTGCATTTGATGGACAGCCCGAGTTTGCTGGAGTACTACGGTAATAACAGGAGACACTTATTAAGTAATATAGACAAATGAAAATCTTTTAATCTACTTTCATAAAATAAGGTTGTGACACCCGACGTACGCTCAACGATAGCCTAGAGTATCTGCTGGTCATGTCACTGGCACCATTGGGTTGCTTGCAGGACTGGCTGATCGAGAACACTACGTCTTTTAGTACATTCTCGCGCATGGCCAAGTCGGTGGCTCGTGGATTGTCCCATTTGCACACTGAGCTGAAAAAGAACGACCTGGATAAACCGTGCGTGTGCCACCGGGACCTTAACACTCGCAACATTTTGGTAAAGGCTGACCTGTCGTGTTGCGTGTCCGATTTTGGATTTGCTCTTAAGATGTATGGGCCCCGATACGAGTGGCGTGGAGAGATCACTCTGGCCGAAACCAGTAGCATTAATGAGGTAAATATTTATTATTATAAAATACGGAAAAATGGTAAGAATTTGATTGCGGCTGTAGGCTAATTTCAGAGTGTTTAATTTGGACACTCCTTAACAATTTCCTAATTTCAGGTTGGCACCCTACGGTACATGGCACCCGAGGTGCTCGAAGGAGCGGTAAACCTACGTGACTGTGAAACAGCACTCAAGCAAATCGACGTGTACTCCCTTGGACTGGTTTTGTGGGAACTATGCACACGCTGTGAGGACTGGTACCCACCCGGACAGCTGCCACCGGCCTACAAGGCACCGTATGAAATGGAAATTGGCAAAAATCCATCGTACGAACACATGCAGGTACTGGTGTCTAGGCACAAGGCTCGACCATTGTTTCCGGCCAATTGGGGTGGCGTTGGAGCCGCAGCTCGTATAGCTCGTGAAACCTGTGAGGATTGCTGGGATCATGATGCAGAGGCACGCTTGACATCGTTGTGTGCCGAGGAGCGTATTCATGAGTTGTCTATGTTGCATCCAAGATCTGAAAATCAATATGAATCCGAATCGCATCAGCCACCACCTCCTGACACCTATATCACTGTTAATCAGCACCACAATCTACAGAACAACAGTGTGTACATACAAAATGACACAGACACTACGACGATAACTCCACCGAATCAGGTAACGCCGAACCTGAATAGTGACACCTGCGAAACGGTGGTCAGTGTATCCACCACAGCACCACCTGGCATTCACGTTACGAAGCACAATCAAGTAAACACACGATTAGACCGGATCACATCTCCGATTATCCGAAAGACCAAGGCTAAGTCCAACAGTTTCGTAGTCAATGAATCCAATGGATTTCTTCGGATCGAGGGAGACAAACAAATAAACGACATCGAGCCTCAGAAGCAGACAGACACTAAGATTCGCGGATGGTATGGAGTAAGATCTCTGATACAAAAAAGTATATTCAAGCGATACTCACACAATGTAGATGGTCACCAGGATGAAGAGTCAAATTTAGTTGTGGACACACCGCCAGCATCAGTTGAAGCAACACCAACACGAGGAATACGTGTCAGTCTTGTGGATAGTGATAGTAATTCAGCAGTTCGAAGCCAGCTAGCGACAATGCAACAACGACCGAGTAACTTAGATCTAGTCTCGAGCGAATCAAGCTGTTCAGATAGTGTTTCCAGAAATATACCTGGTTCGGATGATATCTATCGTACTTTACCAGGTGATCGGTCAAATCAATCGTTTGCTGTTGTCATTAGCCAGAGTCCTGCAAGACTGGTGCTATCGAAGTCTGCAAACGCTGTTAATAAGAATATGAGCAATCTAGAAGCAATTTGTACTTCTGAGGAGCGTCAGTTAAGGCGACAACGTTCGTTGGAAGTATTTCGTGAGGTGTTTGGAGCCAAGGGTAGCATTGAACGGCTGCGTGATCCAAGTCAGCGTGTAAAAACTCCCGGCGATGTGCCAGCGTCTGTCCGTAAGGTTCGAGCTTCCAAGACACTATCTTTGTACGATGACCGAATGATGGACACGACCATTCGAAATACGCTATAGCATGAGGAGGTTCTGTTACTGGAACTGTAACAGATCGACGACGACAAATATACGGTGGCGTCGAGGATTGTCTAAACCACGATATAATACTCAGCTCCTTCTTTAAGTGGTAATCTTTATTTCTTATATAAGAGACACAAATATTTGCCAGAGGGTAGAACGTATCCTCGGCAATTTAATTTAAATGAATGATAAATCGCACAGAGAAATTTGCACACATTGGTTTTATTTTACCGTTTTTGCTATGATCTAGAAAATAGATGTATATTTAAAAGATAAATATATTAATTACGATAAAAAGCTCATCTAATACATAACAAATATACGGACCTTGTGTAGCTAACTATTTTCTAGAATCTAGACCTAAAAATGTATATGTGTGACCCTCACTTGTAAACTATTTTCTATATATACACCAAACACGTTTATGATATTTAAAAAAATATAACCCTAAGATATTCACCAGAAATTGAAACAAGCAAAAACTAGTGAATATGTTATAATTCTCTCATCTACAAAGTAGACCACAACTTTAGCCGTTTCTGTAATGCGGGGCGCAGTTAAAGTTCAATTCAGTGCCTCATTTTGATTTTTCGTTACTTTTAGACTTAACCTTACAAAGCCATAACCAATAAAAGAAAAACTCGTATTTATGATATTAAAATTAGAACAGACGCGTAACGCGATACCCAGGACAGTAAAAGAAAATGATTGAAAATGGTGGATATAACTATATATTTTATGGATTATCCATTAGATAATTTATATATTTGAAATAAACCGTTAAAAAACTCACACACACAGAGAGAGTAACTTGTATTCTTGATTATAATATACGTACCTAAAAAGTATGGTTAAACAACAACAACAAAAATAATAATAATAAAAATAATAATAAATTAATTTGGAAGTGCCTAGTTCTATATAATGTAATTATACACAAATACACCAAAATGTACTCAACACAGGCATAACATAACCTTACAATTTATAATCTATATAAAAATATACCCGCAAATGCTTTAAAAAAGACATTTATATAACCACCCAAAATATTACAATATTATACATAATACAAAAATGTATGTATTTGTGTAATTCGCAAATGTTTATATAAATATATGTAAACCAAAGACTGCAATCCACGTGTACTTAGTGTATACAAGTACTTCATATATATACATTATATATTATATATATTTATTCACCCACAACAACCCTATTAATGTACTCCATTTTTTAAATAAGTGATTTGATGAAATATACGTATTGGTTTGGAAATAAGCATGTAATAAATTAAACAATTGTTTTAATTTTTTGTTATAATTTTTTTTTTATATAATTTTCTGAGAAAACATAAAATGTCTGTTAGAAGAATGCACAATCGGGAATCGGAAGTGCATTCTTTTCACCATTTTTTTGTGACGATTCGCTTGTTGGTGTGGAGAATTCTTCTCAATTTGTATAAAAACGATTTCAAGGTCAAAAAGTGAATTCTCGTCACCATATAGAATTATATTTACGAAGGAAGGAACTTTTTCTAAAAATTGTTTATAGTATCAAGAACTATTTACCAGTAAGGGAAAGTTGTAGAAGCAAATGCAATGGCCAAAAAATAAGTAAGGTTTGTTGTCTATTGAAATTTTCCACCTTAAACAAACACTCCTATCCCACAAAATCATTAAATAAGAAGAGTTAAAAAATATTTTTTAAAACAAAATCTTCTTTTTTAAATCTTTTAGGTTGCGTAAAACCAGTTTGTATGCCAAGTTTAAGCTAGATGAAATAAGTGGAAGTTAAAAAGGAGCCAAAAGATCATATATACGATATACCTACAAGGAGAATTTAAAAGGATTTTAAAAATAGGGGTTGCTGTGAAAAAATGAATTTGTAATAAGAGCAAACCTTCACTTTATCCGAAAAACAAAATATTTTTTGGAGGGTGCTCTAAATAGAAAGCCTTTCGAGTTTGAAAAAACCTTTAACATACGAGGGGCCACAAAAGAAAACTTCCGACCCTTTGTTTTTTTGATAAATTGATTGATTTATAGAAAATAACAAGTTTTGATCGAATTTATATAAATTACATTTATATCCATATAATGTATAAATTATAACAAGAGCTATGTATGTAATGTAAGCATTTTTTGACTGATTTCAAAATTACAATTTAATTTTTATTCAGCAATACCCTTTTGTATTTAAATAACAACCAAATATGGCTTAACGGAACGGAACGATTTTTATTTAGGCGAATATAATGTTACATTTTAGGTTTGGTGCTCAAAGAAAATGTTACTTATTAGTTTCGTTTTTTGAATCTCTTTTTAAGAAACCGTTTAAAAGCAATAAGTAATAATAAACAGTTATTGCTATGCATAAATTCTATGGCTATATTTTTATCTTGAACAATTTTGCGTATATAAATAAAAAAATGTGAATTTAAAGTACATATAAACCGACATAAATATAGTTGATTTTTTTGTTCAAATAGATCGAACATTAAAAAAACATTAATTATTATATTTTTGTTGCGAATATATAAAAATATGCTCGTGAATTGGAAACGCTTTAATATTCGATGTTTTCAGGAAAAACACAGTCTTTTCCTCGTCCGGTTACGTTAATTTTGTGTGTGTAAGTTTTGTGTTTTTCTTTTCTGAATATTTTTTTCAATATTTTTCTATATAATTTTGTGTATATTTTCAGTATTTGATTGCTATAACACGTGTCTGTGTGTGTGAGAGGTACATAATTTGTAAATACGCTAGTTTGAATAAACATAAAAATGTTTTTTTTAAATATAATCACCTTTGTGTTTACTATCTTGATGACCCCGAGTTATTATAAGATTATATTATTTTTTAAACTCGATATGATGTTTTTTGCTAGATCGTATTTTAGTCTATGTTAAGACATATTTAAATTTGTATCTACGAATAATATTCCTATCCTTTTAAAAATGCCAATGTGGTCAGTGCTTTATCGTAAGCGTGTGCAATTTTCTATTTGACATTTTTGAGGCTGGGAAGTGATTTTGAATTTTTTTTTATAATAACCGTTTGAAGGTAGAAAATAAAACTTTTTTTTAAATTTGTCAATGTATACAGTGAATAATAAAATAGTTAAAAAACAATAATCAATGAAATAAAAACAGGTATTAAACTTCTGCCTATTTTAATCTAATTTAGATAAGTTTTACAGATTTTCTGATGTATACTGTGTTATGTTTCTTTTTGTGTGTGATGTTATGTACGTACAAGACAAGTACATTATTATAAATATTGCGTATAAATATTTGTTGTTGTTTGTGTGTTTTAGAGATATTTTCTAGTTTTTACTTTTAATATAATATCAATAAATAGTATTTATGTATATACTTATGTTTACAAGAGGCCATGAATCCTTATTTTATATAAATTTATATATTTCTCTATTTTTCGGGAATGTGTGTTGAGTTTTTTTATATACTCCTATGTATTTTCATAAATATTATTATTGCTTGTTTTTTTGTGTATGGAATGCTTTTCTTTTTGAATATTAAACATATGTTTTATTTATTATTCACACATCCCAGTCTTTCAAATTGATTGACTAGAAACGGATGGCAAAAATTGTACCAGAATTTTGGATGCATGGTTGAACTGCAGAAAGTGATCGCAAATTGCAAATCGCATTTAAAGCGTTTCCCATGTATAAATACAAAAATCATGCACCACAATATAGACATACTTAAGATTACTTTAAATGTTTGTAACTAATATTCTTACGTGTACTTGATATTGTACTTCTTAACCTTGTCCGGTACGGCAGCTTTTTCCACAGGAACCAGATCGTACAGTTCGTCCAGCGTTCGAACGTATATTAACTTTCTCCAGAATTTAGAGCTAAATTATATCAAAATATTAGTAATGCTCTAAATCCGTGCAATGCGATGAGGTACCTTATAAATGGACGAGCCATCCATACGATCGATTTGAGCCAAAACGTAGGATGCACCATAAACAGATTTTTTAAACTCTTCCGAAGTCGTCGATCGAGCAGCTGATAGCATTTCTTTAGCCAGGGAAATGGTGGTACGTTTCCACGACTCGAGCCACCGTGCAAGTACACCAGTACGTAATCTTCAGTGACTAGCTGATCGAGCGTTTTCACGACATACCTAGAAAGAAATACCATATAATATATTTTCCTACTTCTAGGCAATCATCAATACTCACAGAAATAGGTTATCCATGACATAGTGATAATCGGCACGCGACCTGTCCGGCAGGTAGCATGCACTGAACACAACGATGGCATTGTGGCCGCCTGAGCTAAGATATCCACCGTGCGAAAGTACCCGTTTGTACGGCTCAATCACTTTCATGTCAATGTCACGAGTCTGACCGTCGGGCAATGTAATCTTCTGCCAACTACGAGAATCACGAGCCTCATCAGATGCAGAGTACTGCGGAATCGCATCCAGCGGTAGTGTTGATGGTGATCGTATGCCATCGTGTAAGACGCCGGTTGACGGCTGACAGCCAGGATCATCTAGTACGGAACTGGATACGCTGGCCGACACAAGATTTGTATCGTCTAGGTCCTCATCGAAACTGTGATTTGATATTGTGTCCACAGAAGAATCGTCGTCAGACAGTAGTTCAGCCGAAATTGAAATCCTTCGCTGACGTGGTGCACAATCTAGATGTCTATCATTTTGACTGTTCGATACCAATGAGACTGATTGAAATGAAGGCGTTACGGTGGCCTGGTATTGTGAGATATCGGTCTCAGAATCGTCACTACTAGCGTACTCTGGACTCGTTGCGGACAAAATGGGTATCTTCCGTAAAAGTGTGGTGATCTCACTAGTTGTGGTTCGTGTACTTGTTTGAGTTTTTGGGCAGGGATTAGCCAAGCGCAGTGGTTCATTGCTTGGTGTCGACGATACTGTAGGAAAATCAAAACCCTGTGCGAAACCGCTTTCTGAGTCAGAGTCGGTTCCAGTTGGTGACATAAGTGGATGGCTGTTGGCCAGCGTTCGAGTGTTTCGAATCGTATTGTTAGAAGTATTTTCTAACATGTCATCCATGTCTGCTGTCGACTGCGTGTACCGTTGATTGTCTAAATGTAGTTGTTTTTCAATTTTGGTCGTCGTTGTCGTAGTGGTTTTTATCGACTTAGGCCTTTGAGTGTTTGCTCTTGAGTAACTAGTTGTCTGGGCGTTGGCATCAAACCCTAAATCTTCTGAGGTTCTGTGCGGTACTTCTGGATCGACGTCCGGCGATTCACCAGCAGATTCCAATGATACGGTCGTATCGGAAATGTCCATTTTTGTGTCCGACATGGGACTCTCTTCAATGTGTTCACTGAAAAAGGAATATAAGAATAATATTACATATATATAGAAACCACTGTCGCATGTGCGACGCAACCCTTATAAATTCCAATGACAATTATTGCCAAAACAAAGTTGTCTTTTTTTGATGCAATAAATCAATAGGCAGGACACGCGATATTTTATTAAAACTATAAACGAGTACCTCATCAGATTGTGGGCTGATCGAGCGATGGTATGTGGAGGAGAAGGTTGTCGTGTAGCGCGAAATATTAACGAGGTAAATTTTAAAATGTCTAATCATTTGCACTATGCACTGCATTTACGATTTGTTTTTATGTGAGGTATTTGCCAGATGAAAGGTAAATATTGTCATCGACAAAGTCGACTCGGTTCGAATCTACAGACTACCGGGATGGTATAATCGATTCGAATCAAGTGCTTTTTTACGCCATTCTTTGATTAACGCTTGTTCGTTATATGAAAACATACGTTTACGGGCGTAAGAAACATCACCGCTTTATTTGCATGGCTCGACGTTCTCGTCGACGGAGGTACGAATCGATAGGTTTGCGTCCAAATAAATAACAATAAACGTGGTGCTGCCCGATTTGTCTACGTTGGATTATATTGCGACAGCAGCGACGTGTGCATTTTAGTTTATTTTAATTATATATATATTAATATGTTATATTAGGCTTTCAAATTTACTTTTAAAAGTTCGCAAATGTTTAAATGTTTAATAAAAATAAAAAAAACTAATTCAAGTAAAAATGTACAGTACAATGAATAAGATCCACACATTTTGTTCCACACAAGACAAAATCCAAAATGTCACAGATGTCAAAATAAAATAAAATACTATTGCAAACATTTGCTTGTTTTCCATTTTCCAAGCTTTTTTGTACAATTTAAACCAAAATTCGAGATTAAATCTACACAATTGCGTACATGTAAGGAGTTCATACCAGTCCAGAATGGAACAAGATTACTCGCCTGGAAACAGCGTGGATGCGGCTAATGATCAAAAGAGACGCAGGTAAGAAGCACTGCATTTTCTAGCACACGCTACATATAAATCTAGTAAGCCTTGCACTTTTTCTTTAAAATATAATTTTGTATGAACAAAATCAATTACCGAGCTTATTTAAATGAAAACTATTAATAATAATTAGTAATTTATAAAGAAATGTACACAGAACATAACCCTTTATATTGATTGATTTTGTATTTGTTTTACAGCTCATCGCGATCAATCAAACGCAAACGCTTCGACGATGAAATCGTGGAGTATAGTCTGGGCATACCGCCAACACAAATGAATCGAATCGGTCGTGCCCGCACGCAGTCTCAGACGTACGTTCCGGCATTTGCTGAGCCAGCACCAATAAATTCGCCACCACCATCATCATCAATGGTACTACAGCGTGATTTGACACCGTCCCTTCCGTTGCCTGTCACTGTTCACAGCCACCATTCGGTTGCCACGCCACAGTACGTGCAGCAGCAGCAGCACATTGTAACAAATCCACTGGGAAACGTCGAACGAAAGCGACTGATTAAAGGTTCAGCAAAAAAGACTAAAAAAACCCGAACCGGCAACCAAATTACTACAAAAGACCTAGGACGCTGGAAACCTATTGATGATTTGGCACTAATAATAGGTATTCAACAGACCAATGACATTCGCATGGTACATCGCGGTACTAAGTTCTCGTGCAAGTTCACCGTGCAAGAGATGCAGGCACGCTGGTACTCGTTGTTGTACGAGGAGCCTATATCTCGAATTGCAGTGGCTGCAATGCGAAATCTGCACCCGGAGCTTGTGGAGAGTGTACAGAGCAAAGCATTGTATACTATTCAGGAGGAGGACTTATTGGGAACACTTAAAAGCGTAAAACTTATAATATAAATTTTGTATTGTGACAGATTTAAATGCAATTTTAATTTCCACAGACTGACTGTCCCACTCTAGAGACATTCCAGGATCTATTGGACAAAAATGCGTTAGTTTTCTATCCGGCACGCACGGCGAAATCTCTCACTGCTCACTGGCAGCTAATGAAACAATATTCATTGCTGCCCGACCAGACCGTACAGATACCTAAAAACGAAAACATGCTTAGCTTCTCAGATGCCGAAGATCTGCTTATTGACACAGATTTAATCGATGCCAAGGACGATACTTTGGACCTTGAGCTGGCCATGGCCGATCGCAAGAGCAAGAAAGAGATTCGCCAACTAGAAAATGAACTATCACGATGGAGTGTACTCGTAGACTCACTTACCGAAGGATCAACGCCGGAGTTTGACAATCAAACTCTGGCTGTTTTGCGTGGACGACTTGTACGCTACCTAATGCGTTCCCGAGAAGTACGGCTTAAATCGCAATAGAATATTCAATAAATTTTATTAAGAAAATGTTGCAGATTACGTTTGGCCGATGCACGAAGGATCACACCGTCGATGTGGACCTAACACTTGAGGGTCCCGCTGTGAAGGTGTCACGTAAACAGGGTACGATAAAGCTACGCAGTAACGGTGACTTCTTCGTTTCTAATGAGGGAAAGCGACCGCTGTACATAGACGGAATGCCACTGCTGCATGGTAACAAGGCTCGTTTGCACAACAATTGCGTTTTGGAGGTTTGTATACGAATATTTTATGTAATTTGGGACAGTTTTTAAAAATGTTTCATCCTTTTCACGTATGTTGTAGGTTGCCGGCTTACGTTTCATTTTTCTCATCAACAACGAATTGATCAACGCAATTCGACAGGAGAGTGCAAAAATGAATGGACCGTTGAACTGAAATTATTGAGATGTTTAGGGAGACTATAATGTAATATTAGCAGGTGTATTTATAATTTTAAAACCATAATAAAATCCAATTATTTCGAGCGAAATTATGTATTGGTTTTCGTTGCCTATATATTATTATACTGGATTTTACAATATATTAGACTTTGGCAACCTTTTAGGAGATAGCGGAGGGGTTTAAATAACATATAAATAATAACTTCATCATTACATTTTAGATTATCGCACACTTCTAAAGAATTATAAATCGTTTTCCAATATTTTTTAAAATATATTAAATTTTCCGGCAAATCTTTACTTTAGCGCCCCTTCCCAGAAAAAAATGTTTTTAGGGGATGTAGGAGATTTTTCCCTGATCCCGAAACGTGTTTTTTTGCCTGGAAAAATCCTTTTAAGGGTTTAGGGGGGTTTTTAGGTTAAAATTTGGTGGGATTTTGAAGTACGGCATTTTATAGAAAAAAATCACCTTTTTATGCTGTTAAACTTAGTTGTACTCCTTCACGTTCCCTAGTAAATTAAATTTTGTAAAATATCTCCAAAAATCTGCCCCTCAACACCAAAAATCATTAAAAGGGTCGATTTTACTCTAAACCCCCCTTAAACCCTTAAGGGGATATTTTCCAGGCAAAAACAAAAAACGTTTTGGGATCGATAAAACATGCCCTACATCCCCTGATGCCCTGATGTTTTTTTTTAGATTTAAAAAAAATTCTTGAACAATTAGGCATTATAACGAATAAATCTGACATTGATATATTTGACAATTTTGACAGAGGTTGTCAAATTTTTGGACCAAATATCAGTTAAAAGATAGTACAACTAAAAATTACGTTTAGTTAATTTTTAATAAATTATTATATACTTCTAAAAGTTAAAACATTGGTTAGGTTTTTATCAATAATTGATACATTTGAAATATTTTTTAATAAAATACTGTTTAAAAAAAAGCCATTAACTAAATGCTATATAAAAAATCCTAAAACATAAATAAATTAACTACTTTTCGATAAATTTATCTAATCATCAGCAAAACAACTTCATTCGAATATGGCAGCACCACACGAAAATGGAATATAGATGACGCACAAAGCGTTTCGTTAAGTCTCCGGCTGGAACACAGCACAGTAGTCAAAAAAGCAAGCAGTGTGCGCGTGTGTGAATGCAGCGGTCATAATTTCAACTATTCAGACATTTCAGAATTCAGATTTTTTTAGACACAAAAAAGTGCGGACACCACAGACCACGATTCTCGGATTCTATCTGTGGAGTGGATTAGTGTACGGGTTTCCTTCAACATTTTTGCGTACATTTTCCGCATCCACCGAAACAAACGAAACGTGTGTGAATGTGTGTCCTTTGATACGGTGAGTACTCATAAAATACCAGGTTATTTGTCTCCGGCTTATATGTGTCCTATGCGCGTAGTTTGTGCGTGTGTGTGCGCGGGCCCCGTATGTGTCTGCACATTGAATCTTTTGGTGTCTAAATGCAGAAAATCACACTCATGCCAATGTGACACGCGACAAAAAAACGATTATTTAATTAAACCCAAGATATTGGTCACCAGAGGCTCTCTCTGTGTTTCACAAAATCAAAAAGCTTTGTTGCTGCTAGCGTCAACAAAAATAAAAAAAATTGTGTATTTGTTTTAATCTTACACGCATTTATCAATAAAATTTGAGTGGGACAGAGATACTGATATTGCCAATATATATTATATTGTTATATTCAGCATTGACAACAATAGATTGCAATGAACATGCGCATTTGTGCGAAAGAGATCAAATAGCACAGCTGAAAATATCAAATGCAGCGTAATCGTTGGAACTTTTTGGAACTGCATCAATGGAGTGGTTCACTCAATTTCATAATCTATATTTTTTTACATATATTACATATGCTATGTCGATCGTGTGGATTACATAATTGTCAATAGCTAAAGTTTATGCATTCGAATTCAGTTTAATATACTCGCTATTAAACTACATTATTATTTATCGAATTTATATAATTAAACATTTATGACTAGGCGAGTATAAACTATAAACTCTAAATTTTATCGTTGTGTCTTTTATAATGTAAATGCGTTTCAGCGCGGTAGGGCAGTACGCAGTATTTGCACATGGCAACGTGATGGTATGTGTGTGGAATGCCGCTCGAGTAAGAACGAATCAGCATTAGACTTTAGGCATGTGTTCAAGTAGACTACACGATTTGTTTACATTTTATCATTATGATATGTGAGTTGTGGATAATACTGGGTGACGAGTATCTTGATTTTGTTTTTCAAAGAAAACTTAAACCCACCTATAAAAAGCAAACTTTGTTAGTTTAGCAAATGAAGGTCTTTGATACTGGAAATACAGGACACACAATATAAAAAGTAAAGAAAATCTTATAGTGAAGATTGTGATATAATATAATAATACCGTACATTTAAATATTTCCCAGTAATAGTTTTTTTTATAATAAAATCCGGTATAATGATTATTTGTATGTTATTTTTCTACTAAAATATCTCTAAGATATATGTGAATTATCATCTAAAATAAATCTCTTGTTGAAAATGTATCTCTAGGAGGAGATGATACATTAGAATCTTTAAATTGGGTAATTTGCTGAGTTCTACTGAATCTTTTCAAATATGTAAATAGGTTGTTTTTGAAATAAAGTTTAAAAATTACACACGAGAAACGATATTTTAAATAATTCTCTAAGAAACACTGGCTTTATAAGGTAGTTTCGTATTGTGCAACACAATCTAATCGCTTTAGCTTATGAACGTAACGAGCATTAGCTTTCAAAAAAACTTGCAATCTTCTTTGAGATTCTGCATCTAGATTCTAGAGTATAGAAAACAGTATCACAATACATCAAATATGGCTCTTTCTATCAATATTTATTTTGTAATTTAACTAAAAATTATTCAAATCTTATGTTATATAAATTTTACCACCACCCAGTACCATCAAATATTTGCTAAACACATTATTTCACTGTGAGTGAGTGTCTTTTTTATATTATTTATGGGTCTCATGTTTGCCGCTTGTTGCGCAGCGCTGTCGCTTCGCAATTCTTTGCATGTTGTGCATATTTGTATTTTGGAAATAGCTGAGCTTTTGTTATTCTTGGTTTCTTCTTATTGGTTATTGGTTTCTTCGGCATTGCGATTGTATTTTTTTTTCGAATTTGAGACAGCCACACATTTGTTTTGGTTTGTGCTTGTGAAACTACCTGCTGTGTGCAATTCTTAGCAGAATTGTAAATTCCAACTAAATATGTTTTTGTAATCGGTTATATATTTTTTAATAAAAAATGTATACAAGAGTTTTATGTTTACAATACATATAATTTATTGCTTAACTGAACATCTGAACAGTTTCATTTAGTTTATTTGATAAAATAAATTGAAATTTAATTTAAATATGCACACCAATTATATGTGGTTTTGCGCGAAATTATAAATAAATGATCCTAGATAAAACACCTTCCATATGCCACTCAGTAAAAAGGGGAGAATATGTAGGTTTGTTAAAAAAATATTATACATTTCATCTTTTATGTTATAAATAAATATTTAAATATAATATATAATTATATAATCATTTTTAAAAATGTAGTAGCTTTGGTGTTATTTATTAAAATACATTGCACCGAGTATCCAACATCTTAAAAATTATAAGAAGTATATATTTTTTAGAACTTTCATCGAATTATAATAGGTCTGTTATAAATGCTCGTTTTTCTGAACGTGATAAAAAGCTAGTGTAGCAACATACTAAACATTTTGAGCAAGCTGATTATATCAAGTAACGTTTTTGTTGTAATACATGTATTTTTGCTGCTCGTGATAGCAAAGCAGCGGTCATAAACAGACCTAATGTTTTAAATGAAGAACAAGAGAAGTTAAAATATATATTAAAAAAACAAAATCATCAAATATATATTTTTTGTTTGAGTTGATCAAATAAGTGGAAGTGGGTTAAAAAGTTGTCGAAAAATCTATCGTTGGTCATATCGTTGGTCTCAAATCAGAGGTCTGCAAACAACAAAATCGAATGTCATTTTATTGTTAAAATAAATAAAACTGGACATTTAACTTCGTTTTCACTATTCACTTTTTTTTTGTGGTATTATACCTCTAATTTCAGACCGACGATATATACCAAGTGAAGTTAAAAGAAATATTTAAAAAATGAACCAACTACTCTGAACAAAAGGTTTTTCAATAGAATCGGTTTAATTATTCTTTGTTATTATTTGATAACTGGTAAAGCGCACCGGCATTTTAACCCATTATCTTCTATTTCCCATATTGCAATGCTTTTAATATGTGATGCTTTTAAGCCAATTCAATGCATTTTAAATTATATACCGTTTCAACAAAATAAAAAAAATATTTCTTGCTATAACGGGTTAAAAAGATATTATAAGCCGTTTAATCAATTTAAAAAAAGGTTTTATAAAGGCTTTTTAAGGTTCAATTGCTTGTTTTTCTTGTTTTTAACCAGCCCTGTCAAATTCATCAAGTATATTACAGCTTTTGAAATTTGCTCAACGAAAGAATCAATTGATTTGCCGAGGATTTGAAAACAAGCAAAAAACACTGCGACGTGCAATTGCACAATTTCATGATTTAAAAACGCGTGAAAAATGGCTGCCGCTTGTTTACCGGATACTCAACAAAATTATGCCAACTTGTGTGGCATAAGCACGAGCTTTTTCTGCGACTGTAAAGGACCTATTAGACGGACATTAAATCCCTCTTTAAAATAAGAACGTGACGTCAGAATGACGTCACAATCCTTTCATAATTGTCTCATTCCGTCTTATAATAATTATTGCGACTAGAATATCTATCTCATTATAAATCAGAGCCTTATTGAGATAGGTGTGTGGCCGCAAGCGCCAGTCACAAAGCTGCCAACACAGATATGACACAAGTGCCATCACTTTATGAATTGTGAGCCAACTCTCTGACGAAGCAATGTCACTGTCGCCATCTCTTTATGAATTGATCGATAATGTCAGCCAAAGTCTTTTCTGTATAAAATAATGTTGTATGTTTATTGACTTTTTGTTTTTCTAGTAAAAACGGCGCGAAGCGCCAAAAGAAAATCGCGCGGCAGCGCGCAAATATAATTCAATTTACCAGAGAATGGAAAGAAAGTGGTGGATTGCTTGTTTTTTGCTTGTTTTTTCCTTGTATTTTGCTTGTTTTTTCCGAAGCAAATGATAAAATTTCGTCCTAAGTGTCTTTAGGAGGAACTTTTCTAAACATATATGACTTCCTAGAAAAAAATACATTTTTGGATATTTTATTAGGTAAAAAAACCCAGAGAGATGTGGAATAGTACTCTATGACTACGATTTTTTTGAATATTTCTTTACGAAAAGAACTATTGTAAATGATGGATAAAGGGAAGTGTCGAAATGCCTGAGGGAGGAAGTTACGTATTCTTAGTAATGGTTCGTCCTCAAGACACTTAAAGCTAAATTCTGATGTGCATTTTTAGGGAGGAAGTCATATATAATTATAGAAGTTCTTCTTCAAGACTCTTTAAACGAAGTTTTATCCCAAAAAGACAAGAATTTATAATAATTTATTAGTATCTAGGGAGGCAGCCATATATTTTTAGACAGGATTCTTCGTCAAACCCCTAAACCTAAAGTCCATGCAAAAAGCTTATGGAGGAAGTCATATATTTTTCTTATTTCCACCACAAGACTCTTAAAACCAAGTTTTCTCCCAATCCCATCCTACAGTGTCAAAAAAACGGTATTAGATCGCATCGGTCGTCCTCTTCTCCACCCTATTTAAAATCTGAGAGTCCGCTAAATTGTAGCTTAAGACAGGCATAAAGCCAAGAGTGCACGAGCTGACGTCAGAATTTGGGTGGCAGATTCAAAGAAAGGTGTCTGTCCGTGAACGTTTTTTAGACAGTGTCACAGACGTCTGGCACCTAACAGTGACAGATTTTTGGATAGAGTGCCAGATCGTGTAATATTTTTGCCAGTTTTCATTTAACGCGAATATGTCACGTTACTTGCACTTTTTTTACATTAGAATGTTAGTTTTTGACAGTAAAAATTACAGTTTTAATAAAAAATTTCTATTTTTACAGTAAAAATTACATTTTTTTATGGTTTTTATGGTTTGTATCGTCCTCATTTTGAGGATAAAATATCAACTTTGGTTTATTTTTAATTTACATATTTTTTGTACCCGGTCGAGACCGGTCCAGACTGAAAATCCGGTCCAGACCAAATAACCGGTCCAGAACTAAGAACCGATGCAGACCAAAAGATTGGTCCGGCACTAAAAAATGGTCCAGACCGAAAAAACCGGTGCAGACTTAAAGACCGGTCCAGACCGAAAAACCAGTCAAGACTGAAAACAAGGTCCTGACCAAAAAACCGATGCAGGCCAAAAAACCTGTCTAGATCAAAAAACCGGTGCAGACTGAAAGATCGGATCGGCACAAAAAAACCAACCTGACCTTAAAACTTTCCTGACCGAAAAACTGTCCCGACCAAAAACCGGCCCAGACTGAAAAATCGGTCCAGACCAAATAACCGATCTAGACCAAAAAACCGGGGCAGACCGAAAAATCGGCCCGGGAATAAGAAAATGTCCTGACTGAAATAAGGAGCTTGTCTGATAAGCCGAACCAGACCGAAAAATTGGTGCAGATCGAAAAACTGTGCCAGACCAAAAAAACCGGGGCAGACCAAAAAACCGGTCCAGACCGATGCAGTTCGGTCCGGCACTAAAAAACAGGCCTGACCGAAATAACGAACCGTTCTAGACAAAATTGGACACTTATTTCACTTATGTAATGCATAAAGCTAAGAGTACACGAGCTGAAACAAGTGTCAATCGTATGACACTCTTATGTCGGTATGTTTAAAAAATAAAACAAATAAACAAAAAAATTAAAAAATGTATTTTTTTTTAAGAAATTACTTGTTTTAATGTTAAATTGAATATGTTTTCTACTTCACTTTTTACTTCCATTTATTTAAACTGTGGAAACAACAGTTTTTATAACATGGAATTTTACCCTATACCTAAAGATTTTTACCGTACAAATGTGACAGTTTTATTTACAATTCAGTGACACTTTTATTGACTAATTTTAGGTTAAATGCGTAATCAAATGGAATATTTTTTGTTAGTTATCGTTAATTGCTTGCTGGCCCTGGCGCTCGCAATAAAATAGTGTCAATAGATTTTGTTTTTATTTCGCTTATTTACTAGATATAGAAATGCCAAACTAGAAAAAATAGAAACTTCCTTATTTTGTTGTGGTCGATGTCTTAGACTTTGTTTATGCGTGTTGCATCAGCCATCATTGATCGTGTGGAGTTTGTGTGTGTGTGTGTGTGTGTGTGCGTGCGTCACGATAAGATGATATTTCGGTGAACTATAGAGGAATTCTAAGTCTAAGGTCATCGATACGACGCAATTTAATAATGGTTCTGTTTTGATGGTCCGTATTCTAGACGCATCACTTGAAAATGTATATAATTAATTAAATCGTAACCCAGATATAATTTATAATACAATGGAATGAGGATGTAGATTGGGTTTTAGAATAATATATAAAATATGTTTATGCAAATGCATAGAATGTGGCGCTCTGTTGTTTTGATCCAAATTGAAGGTTAAAGATGACGATAATGATGAAGTTAGCACCCAACCCATTTGAATTCGAATCCGAACAACAAACAAGGAACATTCCGTTGGCTTTTAGACTCGTCATACCGGAATCTTAATACAATTCGAGTGGAAAAGTTCTCGCATCGTGCGTCTTCAGGCGTCATCTTTAGAGACCCCAAAAAAGGTGCTTAAACATTTCTAATAATTATGCAATAATTAATAATAACGCCTCGTGTGCTAACGGTGATTGACAGCCGCTGCCTCCGCCGCCACCCGCCGCTGAGTGTGGCGCAAAGACTTCATTCATCTTTGTGTACGCGTTCACACCCAAATGACATACAATAAATCATTTGGAATTGAATACGCGATCACAGAAATCATTGTGCTGATGGGATTCAGGAACGATTTTTGATTTCACAATAATACCCAAAAACACATCCGCAAATAGATGACTCAACGCATTGCGACTAAGAAGATGATGAAGAAAAATCCCGCGGCGCGGTGGCGGCCCCCAAAAAATATTCTAATAGCTCTATCTATCTATCCGTATTGCGAAATACTTAAAATACGAAGAAACGATTTGTGCGGATGACTTCTTACTTTTTTTTTCGAAGTGTCTCTGTGTGTGTGTGCGTAGGAAGAAATTAGAATAATGGCACAATTTGTTAAGTAAATCTTAGTTTTTTTTTGTAACCTGTAAATTGCTGTAGTACAAATTATAGTATAATTAAATTAAAAACCGTGTCGTGATTGGAATCACATGTTCACTAAATTTGAAACAATATAAATTATGGTGCTAATTGTACTTGTCAATAGAGCTCCGGCTAACAAATTCACAATACACACACAATCGACGATCTAATATCTCTTAATATAGCAAATATGTATATATATTAGTATGTTATATATACTATATATTCATATTGTTGAATCGCATAATTTTTTAATTATGCTAAAATCGAAAGAATTTAAATGGAGGCGAACAACGGCGCCGCCGTGCCCGCCGCTCGACAAGAGACGCCAGTCGATGTTTTTTTGTTGTTGTTGTTGTTGTTGTTGTGGGTCTGCGTGCGATAAATGTCGTAGGTGTTGTTGTTGTTGTTGTTGTTTCTGTTGTCTATGAGGATGAGCAGCGCACTTTTGGGTGTGCGTCAAAAAAAAATTATATATGTATTTATAATTATGATAATTCGGCCGAGTTTTTCGATAGTCACCACACAGTTGTCTCAAAAATCGAATAGTTTAACCAAACA
>JAAAKO020005875.1:0-19840 GCA_010015015.2 Bolitophila cinerea | reverse complement strand
TATATATTTCGATTAAAAAACATATAAGACAAATCTGTATTGTTCCTAAAATGTCTCTGTATCTGTTTATTTATGCTATTATATTTTATGTACACGTACATTTACGGAATACTGATAAATTTCTAACCTTTGAAGTAAACGTTTTTATTTTATAAAAAAAAATGTTGTAAATTAGCACATATTTTTTTACATTTTATTTTATAAATTCTAGTCATATTTATGTGTTTATTATATATTACTAAGTATAGTGATTATGTAAAATAATGATGGAAAAATTTATTATGTTATTTTTGCTCGCGAACGCAAAGCTTTTTGGACAAAAAATCCGCATTTAAAAATTACTCAATTTTTTAAACACGGCATTTTAATCCAAGCGGCATTAGTATGTATATATATTGTATAAGGAATAACTACGCCGAGTCTGGATAAAAATTCCGCATTTGAAAATCACAAAATTTTATTATAGCAGAATTTTTTAACCATGAGGCTTTTGTTTATGGCATCACTGTGAGGCAAAAATACCGTTTTTGTAAAATTCCGCGTTTGAAAATCTTGAATAATGAAATATACTTGTATAAAAAGTTGCGCGGTGTTTATTACAACATTTTAAATGCCACTTTTTGTGAAAATACGTTTAATACGCATATTTAAATTTACCTAAATATTTAAATTAAATAAATATTTATAATTTCGATGCTCTTGCACCAAAACAATCTTCTGCCAAGACTCTCCTGCAAAGTTTTGCTCCATTAACTGCACATAACGAAATTTGTAATCATGCTCAGGCTCACATTGGAAATATTCCCTAACGGATTTATTGATAGAAATATATGCGCCGGCGCAAGACAAACGTGATGTTATTAAATCGCGTCTGTGCAACAACATTCGCCGTGTTCTTTGCATGCATTTGCGTGTTATTACAATAAATATGGGCAATAACAATAGAGTGTGCACGCGCACACAAGCGTATTTTGTTTAATTGCATAAAGTGTACCTTAGAGTCTGCGCGATTGCACTTTAAAAAGTGTGCAGCGCCGCGTGAGCACGATCGCTCAGTTAAGTGTAATTGCGATCGAGTTCGCCCCTTTGAATCCGTTATTAAAAGTATATTCAAAATACAAGTAAATATACATATACACAATGCACATTGTATTACCCACGCGAATGCAATGCAATGTGACCTCATTAGTATCGAAACACCGAAACAAGATCACGTTGGGTAATTTGAATTTTATTATAAGTATTGTTAGGAATTAATAAGTGCTTTTGAAATTATTTAGACAGATTAAGTGTGGTTCTTAAGAAAATACTATTGGTTTGATAGATTTTGTATGGTATTTGAGGAAGTAATGGTCAGTAACGAATGTATGATATTTATTAATAAATATTGTATTAAACTAACAAGAATAATAGAAATTGTATGATATAATTCGTAACAAAAAAGGTCTTTCATTCAGTACAATACCGCACCGAAGAATTCGTGCGTTAAAATTGAATTGAATTCTATTTATTTATTTATTAGATCCTCACAAAAAAACAATAATGACTTAACACATTCGTGAAATTATAAAACTAAAAAGGTTAGCATATTTTATTCTTATAAGTTACATTTTATATACGTAACTGCCGTTGTTGCGGTCGCATTAATTGCAGTTTTACGGTAATACAACAAAATTATATGACTACTTGTTAGTTGTTATTGATGCTCTGTATTTACGGTCTGCGATCTCATAACTGATATAAACGTATTAGTATTTATATCATAATATATACGTTCTATTCCGTACATGATTATACCTAGCATATATAATACGAGTGTGATGATGATCGGTGCCTATATGCTCGCGATCGAAAGTGATCTATTGTGAGTGTGTTCATGCCGCTGCGCCGGCGCCGCACTTCAAATGTATACCGTGTTCGAGTAATTGAAATGTGTGTTACTGATTGGGGTAATTATTGCGCGAATTGAGGCGGCACAAAAAATGGCTGAGGTGGAGTTGTGGCTATTGTGTGACGATGCCGACGTTTGAAAAGCACGCACGCAGATTTAAATTTAACTTTCTTTGGCGGACTCGCAAATGCGGAAACGTGGCGTTAAATGGCATAAGAGCTCAACAAGCCGCAAGCCAATGTCGGCGGCTACCTCACAGAGTCTCATGTGTATATTATGCCAATACAGATGGTTTGGGAATTACGTTTTGATACGCACGCTCAATGTTCTATATATTTTGATATTATTTCGTAATATAATACCGGTATTTTAAAATTGATTTATTTAATAAAATGTTTTTTACAATTACAGTTATTTAGTCCAAATTTTTGTTGAGGACTAGAAATTTTAGTTTGTCATTTTTGTATTTATTTTATTATCAAAGTTTGAATGATTCTCAATAAAACTTTTATTACTAAAGCATCTAAGGAAAGTATACAAGTAAAATAATTTAAACTAATATAATTTAAATAAAAATGATATTAGTTTTTATATTTATATATTTTGTTTTCAACTCTCCTAATCGATTTTTCTTAAAAATTATGATCAGGTATTTTCTTTTATTGTTGTCTTCTTTGTGGAAAAACTAATTTACTTTTATTTAAGTAAATGAATTTTAATATTTGAGAACAATTAATGTTATCTGAAGAATAATAGTGTAATATTTTATTACAAAAAGACCCAAAAAAAAAAAGAAAAAAAAGGATTTTAAATTTATAATAATAAATAATTACAATCTATTTCCAATGCAAAAATCCTCTCTTGCGCGACAGTAATTTTTTATTTTTTATTTCCATAAGGTGATATATAATATAAAATTGCATCGATATTGAAAAATACGATATTGTTAAAAGATACTATCATACAGAAATAATTCCACAAAAATAATATAAAGAGTAGTTCACCTATCATAAAAATCCAGGGTGTTTATCGGAGTATCTCGTTTATGTAGACGTGGTCCGAAAAGCTTTACGATTAACTAATAGGTATTAAAATAAGCTATTCATAATTTATTTAAATACAATTTTTTATTGCAATCATGAAAACAGAAGACTGGTGATTTTTGTAATAAATTATTGTTTTGCTGACAAAATAAATATTATATTTTTTAATGTGATGGACAAAAACGAAGGAATGAAAACTAATTAATATTTATTCTTCTTTTTTGGAAATGAGATGATTATGAAAATACATAATTTTAATTAATAATTTCTAATTAATTTGGATACGAATACACAATAATTGTATGTTAAATAAAAAGCTATATTTATTCTTCCAGAAAAGTTATTTTGTATATTACATTTACAATGCTATATATTCATTTCATAGAAATGTATACATATTTTAAAATGTTTATTTTAATTTATTTCTGAATAAAGTATTAATACTAAATCAGAACGTTGGATATGAATATATAGCAAAATAACGTTTTTTTCTTGGAAAATAAAATTGTATGATTTTTTTTATTCGAGATTGTTCTTATTTCAATTATCTACGAACATGGTTTTTCTTGTGAATATATATATATTTTTTTAATTTTAGGTAAGTTAATTATTTTAACATAATATTAAATAGATGAATAAAAGAAAATATTATCTTATCGATATAAAATTAGGTATTTTTTTAATTTGTGTTTTAATAGTTCAAATTTGGTAATACAAATATGCATTGATCACTATATATTCCAAATATTGGTTTTTGTTTTATACATGTGTATAAGCCTATTAAAAAAAGAAATGCACTACATAATTCTGCCAGTGTTACGGATAGTTTAACAAGAGTATATGTAAAATATTAAATTAAGAAATCAAACACAATAATTTTGTATTCAAACACATACAAACCTTGCGGTTTTTTGCATAAGTAACAAGCACATAGTATATCAAACAAGAAACAAACAATCGTTATATATAGTCAAACATTTCTACGCACAACCGCGCACAAACATTTTCATTTTCCGCTTGCACATATACTAATTATATCACTTGAGTTCCTCATCAAACCACTAAACAACTTTTACTCAAACATTTGTATACGTTCACGCATATAAGATATAAAAAATATATAAATACATACATTTCCAATGCATACACAAAACCAAGCGCACGAGAAACCAATTTTCTTTGACTCAAAAACCATAAGCCATCATTTATGGGTAATATTTCGTGCGCGACTGCCAACATTCCATTTATTCGAGTATATATGTATACATTTATTTGCAAAAGGCTCACAAGTCTATTCATTCGAAACAAACACATACACACAAATTAATGCACAAAGTGCATATGTGCAATGTGACGACCAAAGAAGCGACGCCACACAGCAGAGCCCACTGTGTATACAGTGTGCCAATGTACAATTGTACAATATACATCTACCATCTGCATGATGACTTTTGTAGGACGCCTGCATGCGCACACACACAACTAAACGGCTCTGACATTCTCGGAAGAAAGTGAATTATTTGCAAATATTTCCCGCGCTGTACTCTAAGAGAAAATGATCCACCTCGCAAAGGTCACACAGATCAATACAGCGCACACGTTTTCCGGTTATCCGCAAGGTCTCTGTGCGCGGATTTTTTTTTAAATTTCCACTTACCGGTCTAAAATCCGGCAAAAAGCCTTGCGACAGCACGCTGGTCACCAGAGCAGCCGATACGATCGCCACGAGAATTTTCATCTTTTTTGTTTATTATCTGTTTTACGATATAACGAATATAATTTTTTTCAATAATCCAGTAAACACTAAAACGCGATCACTTGCACTTTATAAGAACTTTGATCGCATCAACGATGTAACGTTAATATATCACCGTAAACACCACTCTATAGCACACGCAAGTGTTCAGTCCGGTTTGCACGACTTTGGCAAAAGCACTAATATGATAAAAGTCCGCGCGCAGCACCGATCGCTAAGTAACTGTACCGTGTGTGTGTTTTCGTGGTGCGCTGTGTGTTCCTCTCAAATCATCGCTCCCACTTGAACTGCGGTAAGCCGTATTTGCGGGATGCCTATATGTGTGTGTATGTGTGTGTTTCTTAAAAAGTCTTTCTCTTTTGCGCGGCTCGATCATAACTTTACCGCAGTTTGTGTGCGCAACGTATATTCATATGGTGTGTGCGGTACCTATATACTACCGTTCTTAAAAACCTTACAATATTGCCGTACATCAATCGCAATGGACTGCATACAAGCTGGGTTTACAATTGATGTGCACACCCAGTTCATTTCCGCTAATATTTCGGTAATTTAAATAATTTAAAAAAGTATTTATCAATCTATAATAAATCTAACAAAAATCGCAAAGATATTTACGTTTCTGGGTTCGTCGCTTTTGCAGTCTTTCGTTTCGACCCCAATAGACAAACATAAAGCACCTGCTTCATCTTAAAAGTGTCACTGCGAAAAAAACAACAAACATGTTCAAGATGAGCACAAATTCCTAATTTATTAACATTTTAATTTTCACTTTCAAATTGGTGCTCGCACCCGGCGTCGCGTCGGCGCGGTCAGAGAAGATGCGCTCGCGAGAATGTCGCACAAAACGCGCGCGCGCGCAGATCGTGCGTGACGACCGGCGCGGCGCGATAAAGTTATATAGCATCAAGTTTTTTCGTCTAAATATTTGTATGTATATTTGTAGACGCAGAATATGTGCGCGCTTTACCGCATGTCGAGGTGGCGCGTGCTCGCTCACAAGCAGCATCTTCATCATCAACTTAGGTGTGCGCGCGCATCTTCACACAAAACTTCGCATGGTGAAAGTTGCGACGGTCGTGGTAAAAATATTGAGTTTTGTTCAAGGCTTTTGACAATAATAAAATGTGTTTTAATGATAATAACAATACAGTATATTTGTATATGTAAGTACTTACATGTGCTCAGATGTGCATTGCCCTCAAAGTCTCTCTCTCTAACACACACATATATATATATATAAAATGCTCGAGCACGCAGGTTACACCATTTGTATGTCATCGCGTCGCAGGTTTGGTCAAGAAAAGATTTTCTGTGCGCGCTGCTTCCGCATCGACGCATTTTAATCTGCGCTTGCGGTACGAAATTCTTGAATAATATTTTGTTATGCGTTCGTTGGCATCGTTCCCAGACTGTCGGTCGTTTATTCACAAATGCGAAAAAGAAGATGTGCAAAAATTTGGGTGCAGCTCGTCGGTCATATCAGTTTGTTTGAAGCGCGTGTTTTTTTTAATGACGTTGAGGTTTGATTTTTAAATGAATTGAACAGGATGCACCGGAAATAAATATATTGTCTTCCTCCGTCAACTTAAGACATAATTATCGATAATGTCTGTGCTACATGTATAAAATAGGAATGGCAGAATTTTACAGACAATGATCAACCTTTTTTATGTAAACACATTACTGAAGCGCTGTGAATTGGATAACATGAACAGTCCCGAAGAAAAAACTGAAGGAAAGGCCATTTTCTGAAATAATATATGCCTTCCATAAATTAGTTAGTAAAAACCAAAAAATGTTTTAAAAAATCGGTTATTTAAATAACAGTATTTACTTCATTAAAAAAATACAAAAATATAATGTTTGTATGTTTTGTTAATATTCAATTGCATTTATTGTTTATCTCTCTTCGGATATATTTCCATCATAATGGTGACCCATTTTATCTTCGCAGCATTGCGTTTGTCTTCAGGTAGCTGGTAAAGTAATCTTCTATTATACCTTTTTTTAGTCCATCAATAATAGATTTTCCATTTTCCTCTCTTCTTGAATTATTGAAAAACACAAAATTAAAATTGCATTTAGAATTTTAGATAGAATTTTACCGCCAATTCGCCAATTGGGGAGGGTGTTGAACCTATCGTAACCCGAGGTTTTTCGGGGATGGCGAGAAGTAGTAAGAATCATAAATGCCATGCATTCGGTAAAATTTCATTCTCCGATTTCAAGAAAATTATCATTGCCGTTGGCACTATCTCTGTATTTTTTTGTTTATTTTTGTTATTGGTGGTAGCGAAAGACTATCGATTTTACACATGGCCTAATGTTTTTTTTATTAATTAATTAAACTTGCCAGAAGTTAACGTTTCCGTTGCCGTGTAATTTCTTATGCATATTCTAAATAGTCGGCTATATTGTATGCTTAAATGTCTGCCTAATACGAAAAATCATCATAATATAAAAAAAAAAACAATATTCCGAGATATTATATTGTATTTGACAGTGATCAAAAACACAAATTTCGTGCTAAAAAATATTTATATTTAATGACACTGGTCAAACTAAATATTTTTTATGAGCAACAAACATAAAATAAAATGAAATTTTTAAGAATCGAATATTTAGAGTTGGCCATTGGTAAATTAAACATCCTAAAAGGTTTTTTAAGTCCATACATATATTCAAACATATATAAATGAAATTAAATAATTGTTTAAAACTTTTAGGGACAATACATTTTTTTTAAATTACCGCCTGTCGAGTAGGTAAGTTTTTTTAAACTCATCTGATCGATATCAAATAATATTAAAAATATTGAAAGAAATTATTTCATGAGATAATAATATTTCATAATTTTGTAATGTTTTCTTCTGGAAGAAGCAAGATTTTTAATACCTCATTTTAAATTTTATCATCTTTTACTAATTATCCTTAACTGAGTTATTTTTTGGGTTTGCTTTTGACTTTGTTTCTACATCTCTTTGGCGCAAATATGTTTAATCTTTATTTATCTTTTATAAATTAATATTATTTTAAAATAATTATTATTAACCAGAGGCGCCATTGAGAGGGGGCAGAGGGGAGTGGTCGATTCACGAAGATATATTCAATATATTTAATTTATATCTAAAACATTTATGTAAATTTTGTTAGGATAAACAAACATATTTAAGTAAAGTTAAAATATTGTGATGAAATATTAAATAAATATAGTTCTGTTTTATTTTTGTTAAAATTAAAAGTAAATAACCATATTTTTTTGTTATACCTCCCAAAGAATTTTTCAAATTGGCGCCTCTGGTTTCAACGTTTTTTTCAAGGTATATTGTCTAATATCGAGAAGCTTTCAGAGTGATTACGCAAAATCAGACAACGTTCGATCTCGCTTCGATCTGTTTTGCGCTCTACACCAAAATTTTTAAATGTATTGAAAAGGTAACATCGATTATTTTACCTTGAAATAGATTGTGTATGCAGAAACAAATAATAACAAAAGTTACGTAAATTCATACGACGGAAAACCAGAAGTTTTTTTTTATAACGTTTAATTTGAGAGCTTTCTTTTCATAGATTTCTTCTTTTGTCTTCTTATAAATTGAAAATAGCATGTTTTTGTTAGTGTTTCGACCCGTAACATTGCGATAATTGGAAGGGTATTTTGTCTGCTAGCCGTGGTCTACAAAATTCTGATAATGATTATTATATGCAATATGCAATAGTATATATTGTTTGAATTGGACCTTTAACTTACAAATAAATACATTTTTTTTTATTGACGTCAAAATACTATTTATAACCAATTTGTTTTGTCCTGGTTTCGATCAGAGTATTCGTGCAATTAGATCACATGAATACCCTCAAGATCGTTATGGAGCAATCAACCAAGTACAGACAGATATTGGTATATGATATTGTTATCTTTCGCTCCACTCAGCTCTCAAAACACACGAAGCTTCAATTACAGCTTATAAGCATAATTGTGAAGACAAACCCTTCAATATCTCGTCTCAAAGCATGTTAGACAAGGTATACAACATTTGCTCGCGAACACACAAAAGCTGGTTAATGTTGGCCGGTTGTTGGCTTAGGCCTACTGAACAGTCACCAAAGAAATCCATAATCCTTTTCTGAAACCGAACAGAAAAGTCCAGACATTCTTATTACCCTAATACTATAATAAAGTAAGTAATAATTATTAGATATTATTATTCATTTATTCTAAATTATCATAAACAATATAAGGATAACACTATTGTAACATTACACAAGATACATTTAATCAGAAATCTGTAATTTATATAATCGACAGTATGTTAAAGAGAATTAAATTCTACAAAATAATGTACTCGTATAGTATTGTAATGTATACATTGTACATAAATATATATTATATACCATATACGAATACACATTTAATTATCCGAAGAAAAGTAGTCTGAAGTCACACATACATACAAGTTGTATTACACACAAAAGTAATTAATTGAATTTTGTTGTTTATCGTTTAATCGTGAGTTTAATTTTGGAGGCACATCTTAGAATGTTTAGTTCTCTAGGTTCAAACGAATTGTTGCCCTCGCATTGTTTTTGTTATCTAGATTCTAGATTATGTGTGTCATACATTTATTTTTATTAAATACATACATAAATGGTAATATTAAATTGTTTACTGTGTTGTTGCTTACAAAATGATCCCGCCGCACTTTCTCTAGAGCTAATTAGATTTTTACTTTTAGCCTAATGCGCGCTTAATATAATAGCGCACGCATTCCGTATTAAGTCTTAGGTGAGGTGGATGCCTCTTATTAAACTTTACTTTGGTTTTAACAAACGATCATTTTGTGATTTGTACATATATTTATATATGTATAAAGACGAGTACATCTCTAACTAGGCACAATTACTTATTTTTTATAGATTCTAATTTAAAAACTTTCAATTTAGTTCAGTATGTTTTTAGGGATTTTAAAAACAGAAAATCTTGAGCAGAAAAAAGTTAAAAAATAAAACTATACTCTGAGCAAACAAATAAATACAGTTAGTAATTCAATTCTAATTCTTGGCACGTTTTATGCAGATGTATGTATATTTTGGTCAAAGTTTATGCTCAATTCGAATGATTATATTGATTATTGCACTTGTCTTGAAATATCCAATTCCTTATCATGATTCCAATTCTCCTGGTTTCTCGGTTTTTTTATGTTTATTTATAGATATAACAACTAAAGCTATATTTCATATTTTATATGAGTATGTTTTGTATATGCTATTGTATATTTAATTAAATAACTTATATTACATTAATTATTGTTTTATAACTTATACTGTAATGTTTATACATTAAGTAATACTTAGACTTTTACGATTGACGTTAAATGAGTAGAAAGAAGACAGTTTTAGTACATATGCTCGTAATGAAGATTATTTAATATGTATTGTATTTTGTATATTATATATACTTGTATTCTAGACAGAGTTAAGGCTGAACTCATGTAAGTATTAAAAAATAAACACTGACTAATATGATTTTTTTAAAATCCATTTATACGTGAGTACCTATTCTGTTAACGCACTTTGAATTGAATAATTGTACTCCATACATTTGGTCATATTCGCTTCAATTATTAATTACTTATGTCAATTATCACTTCTTATACAAATCCATAATATCATTAATATTGACTAGCTTGCACTTTCTGAGTTGGACGTCACGTCATGCTCGCCCAAACATTGAAGTCACATCGCCAGTGCTCTGCGAATGCGACATGCCCGAAGACGAGTTGCCCATCTTGTGACTGTGACCATTGCTGCAGGCACCAACGCCACCGCCTCCAACCCCATTGTGGATCGTTGACGTGGACAACTTTCGCATAGGATATAATCGTTGTATCGAGTATTGTTGTGCAGATTCAAGATCGTTGGCAGACAGGGTAAGAGCTAAAAATATAAAAATTATTAGTATTTTAATAATATATTTTTAAATTTCACTTACCTTTTGTTCGTTCTTTGTACGTTTTCTGTATGTATTTGTTGGGAGTCTTAATTTCTGGAAGTTGTCCATTGGGCGTCGTGTGCTGCGTGCGCTGGTATTTTTGAGACTTCGGTGAGAGATGCTGCTGGTGCTGATGATTTTGTTGGTTCTCCGCGTTCTCTTGCTGACGCTCACGCATCGAGGACTTTGAGTGATTGTACGAGGCGTTTCCGCTTGGCTGTAGCCACTCATGTCGCACGGCCTCATCGGGTGTCATTCGTTTTTTGGGATCCCATCTGGTGACAATAAAGACAGTGTGTTATTTTTCTTAAAAATAAAATTAAACAAGCTAAAACTTACTCTAAACATTTGCTTATGAAATCGTTGAATAGAGTGTCGTTGCAACGCAGTGCCTGTGACAGGGACTTCGAACCGGGTTTGCGCTTGCGACCCTTAGAGTTTGTCACACACCTTGGACTGCACCTGGAGTCGAAGAACAGGCGACGTCTGGTTGCACTGTTTATTAGGTCCTCCGGCGGAACGCCAAGTACCTCCATGATACAGGCTAGCTGTTCAACTTCGTTCTCACCGGGAAACAGTGGGTAGCCGGTGTACAGTTCTGCTAGAATGCATCCTGGAATATATTTGTTTCATGTTAGTAAATGTTTTCTATAAAACTAATATTTTTTTTTAAATAAAAAAAAAACATTGGTAAATTGACGATGCGATGCGATATTATTTTAAATTTCAATTCCAAGAATGTTAATGTTTAATAGGTTTCATGGGTAAATAGCATAAGTGTGGTAAAAATAAAATTCTAAAATGCAGACATTTAGTGGTGGTTAATAGGATTTTTAACGGATGCCATAAAAATAGTTTTCTGAGGGTTTTCTATAGATTTTATTAATTATGTTTGATATATTTTATGATCAAAATTGATGTCTTGAAGTTAATAAATATGAAATTGACTTAAAAAATATTATATGTCTTTGACTAATTTTTTTTTATTAATTTTTGTTTTTTAGAAGATGAAGTTGAATAATCAATCATATTTTCGTTCCGTTGTCTTAACTTTTTTTTTAAAAGATTTTTTTAAAATTAATTGAACTGTAACTACACAAAAACCAACATAAAGGACGCAAGAAAAACTTTTTTTATGTTCATTATTATTTATGAGTCCTAAGTCCTAACAATCAAAAATAGTTAAAACAAAATTGTTAAAAATGTGGTAATGATTCCAAAAAAAACAACATTTTGGCAATATAGAAAAGTAGTTTGATAGATCATATCGTTGGTCTCATATCAGAGGTCTACACTCACCAACGGAGCTAAAATATCAGATGTATCTATTTCAACAATAAAACGACTTTCCATTTTTTTTTGTGTTTTTAGACCTCTGGTTTGAGACCGACGATATATTCAGGCCAAACGGTTCGTTGGAATACGCTTCCCACTTCTTTTTTATGCGCATGTACATGTAAACATTTTCGGGTAGGTCGTTAGTCGCGGTGTTATAAAGTGAAATTTACTAAATCGGTATATATGAGTTCCATACCTAATTTTCAGTGAATTGTAATTATTAAATTTTCCAAATATTCTATCAGCCTGTTTGAAACTATTTCATTAGTCGAGTTAGATATTTAAAAAAAATGGTCAATCTGTAGAAATAAATACTAGAAAATTAGTAAAAACCAAGTGGAAATTTAAAAAAAATAAATTAGTGAAAAAGAAAAATATAAATCGAATAATATTCTCTCTGAAAAAGGTGATATGGACATTTAAATGACAAAAAACATATTTCACATTAATTAAAACAATTGTGTAAAAAATAAATTTTCAATAATTTAAAAACAGTTTATTGATACTAACTTTCTCAAAGTATGTAGGATTATTCTTTTTGCTATAATTTACTCCTAAATTTATTTGAAAGGCCGATTAAAACTCTTGTTTTATTTATTCTTTTTTTAATTCTTATATTACGAGCATCAGTTATTTTTTTAAATTCATTTTTTATTATTGACAATAATGCCTACTTTTATTTGTAGTTCAATTTAGAAATCTACTAGTATCACGCTCTTGGTATTTACATTTTAAAATGACTAATAATCTGAGGTTTAATTTAAGCTCATTCATTTTTATCATACAAAAATAAATCCCACGTCAGCAAGAGTGATTACATAAATCCGATTATATGACCGACTTTATTTGTTAAACATAACATTTTCGAATACATACTATTTCTGGATTAAACTGCTGTTGACATGACGTCAAACCCTTTTTAGCATTATTTCTTTGTTCACGATATACTAACACTTTTATGAGATCAATGTCATAGTACATTTGGTTAAATGCTTCTCGTATATCGGTATACAAATTAATAATGGCAAACATTTTTGTTTTGCTTTGTTAAGCAAACTTTTGTGAATCACACCATACCACAAAGTTTAATTTCCATATGTGGGTGAAATGGCACTGAAGTTTTATTTGTTGAATTTATCATGTGGCGTTACAGCAAAAACTTGTACGGTTGTCAACATGAAAAACTTTTGTTAAATTTATGAGAGCGATTTTTAACTTTAATTGTTTTTCTTAGACAACATGCACTCGGGGATTTGTATACTTCTATTTATATTGTTTTTTTTTTTATATTTAAAAACCATATGTATAAAGTAAACTCACCCAAGCTCCACATATCGATTGGAGTGCCGTACGAGAGTCCAAGAATCACTTCAGGCGACCGATAGAATCGTGACTGAATGTAAGTGTACACCTTGCGATGTGTGTAACAGGAGCTTCCGAAATCAATTACCTTTATCGAACAACTTCCGCGCTGCTTCAACAGGACGTTTTCCTGTATGAAGTAGAAAATTAAAATAGTTTAATTTGCATATAAAACTGTCTTAAACTATGTGCAACAATTTCTAATTAGTTTTATTATAGAACAAACCACTTACCGGCTTCAAATCACAATGTATAATGTTTTCCTGGAAGAGAAGACGTAGACATTTCACAATGGAGTTGGCAAATCGACGGATGAGACTAAGGCTGAAACCCTGGTAATTGTTTTTCTTGATAAGCTCGTACAGATTGATGCTGAAAAATGAAGAGAGTACAGAATTAGTGAACATTCAAATTTGGATATATTTAATAAAGTAATTGTTGGGATCTCAGAGTGTAACTGTAGTAGATTTGTGGTACCAGCTGAATTAGGATATAAGACAATCGTATTGCTTTTTAAAATATATTTTCTCTATTATTCTGTTTCTACCTAAAAACAATAAAATTATAGGCTAGAATGTAGGTGTAGGATTTTTTGTATTATTTTGTATATTTTTAAATAATTAATAATTAATAATGATTGTTTTGTTTTAACTTACTCTACATTTACAATATTTTTTTGGATAATGATAGCCAAGACGTTATGGTTCTTATAAAAGTATCTATATATATTTATTTATAAGGGAGCTTAAATCGTCTATTTTCACTTTTTTATATAAATTATAGACGCACTACCAAAAACATCTTTAATTTTTATGGAATATACCACACAAACGCGAAAATATTCCATCTGACAAAATACATCCTATCCCCCTTTAAGAATCTCTAATTTATGGTTATACTTATACAATTATTTAAATATCATATCAAGCATCGTCGTAGGTTATTAGCTAAATTTTTTAAAATCATTTTGTAACTTTTGATGAGATTTTGTTTATTAAGCAAACACTATCAGCAATACTATAATATTTAAATATTGATCAATAATATCAAGGTCAAGTTCCATTAGGATATAAATTCCTATTTACTTTTTCGTGAGCTTTTTTATGTATTAAATTACAGAGATGTAAATAGTAAGTAAAATAAATAAAAATCAGCATTTTGAAATCATTGCTATTTTTTTTTAAATTTATATGTGACAGAACCAGCATGTTGTGGTATTTCAATTAATTTTTATTATTTAATATACTGAATTCTAAATAACTGATGACAGTATTTTTTACCAGCAATGAAATTCTTTGGAAAATACCTTTGATGTACATTGTAGCTTCAATAAAAATTTCGTTTTTGTCATACTTATTGGTGTTACTCGGTTTTGCCAAACCGCAATTTCAAGAAAAAAAATAAAGGTTAAATGAAATCTAGGCAGTCTGACAGTAGGAGCTTTTTGAGAAATGTCGTTTTCAGTAAATGCTTGTTTTTTCAGTGCATTTAAATGCACATTTGTAAAAAGTACTTTTAAGGCAACTTTTTTCAACATACATGTGTTTTTTTTAAACTGAAAAAGAACAAATAGCAAGAAGGAAAAAAATGTGCCTGAACGTTTTAGAATTTATATTAGAAAATTAAATGTTGTAATTAAATGGTAACAAGTTCATTTAAAATAAAATAAGTGAATATCATAATCACACGAAGGTGTCTATGGCAAAATTAATTACTACCTCGTAAATACTAAAAATAAATCCTTTTAAAGGCTTTTCCATGGAATAAATATTTATCATATAATATTTTTTATTTTTATATTTATTTGTGTGATTATATGAACACTGAAAGACTCCGTAGTTATCATTTGAGTCCTTTTTTCAATAAGCTAATTACATGTTTCTTTTTCTACGTTTGTATTTAGATACTTAAAAAAACATTCTTTTTCTTCATTTGCAATATAATTTAAACTCAAATTGATGCAATTTCTATTAGAGAAATCTATTTAATTCAATCTAAAAATATTTTTTTTATTAAATACATTTTTCATAACATAAAACGCTTTTTATGTGTATCCTTATAAATTAATTAAAATTGTATTTAGTTCACATAGAAATTTCTGATCCATCTCCAAAATTATATTATTTTACTTATGTATTTTTAAACAGAATGGCATCTATAATTTATTTTTTATATAAAAGTATAGTTAATGTGTTTTCTAACTATTACAAATATGGTTCATTTTAGTATATTTATAATATTTTCATTGATTCATGGTCGTTTTTGAATCGCTAGACAATGGCAATATACATTTTATATGATTTCAGAATTTATTACCGCCTATATTTAATATGAAATATTATTTCACATCTTTTATTAACTTGTATGTTTAGCTAAAGTTATTAGCTTAAACTTAATCTACAGCTATACAACACACAATTAAATACAATTCACCATAAATGTAAAATAGTAATATCCAGCAGGTATCCCAATAAAACAAATGTCAACGATTGCATTATACGTGCATCGCATAATCTCCCAGCAAACATGATGCATCAAACGATAAATTTAAATACATGTCTTGTATGTTTGCAAAACAAAGTGTATAGCATTGCATAAGAAACGTGGCGCGGTTTGCTTTCATATGTACAAACGTTTATGCGTGTCATCTCAAGACGAATATCTTGAATGTTGATATTTGCACACATTTATACTATATGATGGAGGCGATCTTATGCAATCAAACTGATTTACATGTTCCAAAAACTGTGAGTTTTTATTTGTTTGTCATTCAGATCAATGAATTAAAATTTTCAAGCATTCCATAAAAAAAGAAATGTGCAGACAGAAAGAAGATATCGTAATTGTAGTTGACATTAGCGAAAAACTAATGCAAAATCGGCTAGTCTTCGCGTAGACTAGAAAGATATTATCAACATTGTGCATAAATCAAGAGCAGTTATATTTGTCTTGACATTTAGATTTAACCTGCACCGTCTTTAGCGGATCGATGGTTATCTATGCGCATAAATAATGATTATTAACCTTTCATAATATGTTGGTTTTTATATTATTATGTAGTATCTACTTATATCTAGTTCATTCAAAACTGTCGCGTGTCAGGTTACCCCAACGCAGCAGTACCCAATGTATGCGGTACACAAATGCTATAACCCTCCCCGTATGTTATTCTGGTTAAGGGTTAATTAAATAACAACTCGTCCTCGTTATATCAATTAAAGCTTTTATCATAAATGTAGTTTGTGTGTATGTTCGTGTTCGTACATATATAGGCACCCCCCGAATCACATAGCAAGAGGGAAATATATATATATATATATACCCTTTAGCATATGTATTCACGCATATGCAGCAGCACACATTGCCGTTATTTACGACTTTATATATGAATGAAGAAACTACTGTTATTGTTTCGGAAAACTTGAAAACAACTAACTATTTCCAGAAAGGAACGGTGCCATCTTGTGGCATGAACGTCTCTGCCCACAAAAGTTAAAAAGGGCGACATGACGCAGCGCTCGTCCTAATCAAATTATTATTAATTTGATTTGATTTGATGTCGGTTTACAACAATTTACCTATTAAATACCACGAAATGAGCAACACACACACACATTGATGACTGAGTTCGTGCTGGCCTCAATTAAATTCCGAACTTTTTATGGTGGGTTCACGTAATTCAAAATGACATTTTTTTATTGAGTTAAAACTAAAAGAGAAATAATTCGGTAAACTTAATGGACTTTAATTTTGTTTTTAATTGATACATAAAACATGGTTTATAAAAAATAATTTGTTTTAAAAAATATTTCTTACCAAAAAATTATAAACGCTCACCTAATAATATAAAAATACTCACAGAACTTGTGTACACGCATTACTATTTTGCAAATATTTACAAATGAATTTGTGGAGCATTTTTTTTTGTGAGACCAATCCATTAAAATTTGTTTTAAAACTCCTTCATATAGAGATGGCGAGCGACACGATCTAATTCCTCTGCCTTTTAACCCTTTACCAATTTATCTCATAGTTCTTAAACTAACATTTAGCCAAAGAGTAGAGTAGAATGGGGCGAGAGAGCCTTTTCGTCTTTTCAAGCTAACGGTGTGTCTTATGAAGTTGACGTTTAGCATGAACCATGTTTACTTTAGTCCTCAAGATTGATATAAATATAAAAAAAATAAATTTCGTCAAAACCATCACAATCTAAATCCTTCCGGATTTACCGTAAAATCAACCACCAGAAAAGTATCAATTTTGTGCAAAGTGGTCGTTCAAAATTAAAAAGGTTTGCATTCTACAAAAAAATATTGATTTTAACTTTATTATAATTTTTTATACTACCTGGTGGGGTGAGAGATCCACTTGAAAGGGTCAAGGAGAATGGCTGTATCTTAGAAACTATAAGAGATAAGAAATCGAATTCTTCGAAAAAGATTAGCCTAAAGATAAGGATATAATTCCATTAAAGAACGCAACTTCCTATCTCTTCTAGATTTTGAGATAGAGCTCAAAATGTGTAAAAGTGGCTCTTTCGCCCCATTCTACTCTATACCTAGCATTTTACACATAAATTGAAATGTTCTTATGGTTAAATCATATTTCCATGTTGATTCATAACAACAACGAATTAGTTTTTTTCGCTTTATTTTTTTTATAACTTGCGATTTTAAACAAAAATTATAACTAGTGTTTTATAGTTCGAGTCGGATCTTGATATAAATAACTCCTTTTATTTGATGTAACTTGTCTGTTTTGATTTGTTGAATAAGTCCAACTTCTTTTGATTGGTTAGTAAATTATTAAATTTTATTTTTCAAAACTCATATTTTTTAAAACATCTACAGTTGACACCAGTTAAAAAAAAACTCGAAAAAGTAGACTATAAGTTACCAACTTGGCTTTGGATGCAATCCATTATTATTTTTGTTATAAAACTTCAATTTCCTATAGTAAGATATAATCTTCAAAAAAAATTCAATTATGATCTTCTTGTACACTGTACATTTTAAAAAAAAAATCAATCATATGGAACTTAAACAATGTATAAAAGCAATTAAAGTTTTCAGTTTATAACAGTTAAAACTGTTATATCGGTTATTGTGCCTGCGAGGCTTTTAAAAACATAAAGGCATCCAATTTAGCATTCACCTTAAAAATCAATATTTTATACCAAATAATTGAAAATCTACCACCTAATTTTTTTTTTAAACCTAAAAAACAAAATTGTGCTCCTAATTATTTAAAAATGTACACCTACCAAAAGTGCACTTAAAAAAACGCTGCGTACGCTTGTTTTATTAAAGGTGGGCATTTTTATTTAGGAACAATTTTTTTTTTGGAGAGCGATTTATTTTATGCCATAACATAAACATCCTCTCTCTCTATCTTTCACTCTTGAATTCTGTGTAACACAAATTTCAATATTTTTTTTTTATTTATCATAAAATTCTTAATTGTTTTAACAAAATTATTCAGTGAATTGGGTTTGCAAAAATATAAGACATTTTAAGATACATCACTTAAAATAGATCTTTTTTGTAATGAATTGACTAAATGATGGAAATTCCCAATCAGACTTTCCACAAGTTGGTGGAATAGTGATCAAAAAATAATTACTTTCTTATCGACCCAATTGGTCAATTGCCCTTTGAGGCATAATTCTCAGTTTAAACGGAAGAATTTTCCAGATCATCGTCATCACCAGATTAAGTTATGGTATATAAAATTAAAATTGCCCAAAACGTTGAATAAGCAAAACGAATAATTTTTTATAATGATACAGCAGTCATTTTATGCTTAAAGGTTGGAAAAGCGTATTAGGTTGTTTTGGGTTGCCAATGCGAAATACCCTAGAACCGTAAAACCGGTCTTTCGGTTTCCAAATATGGAAAAACTGTATTTCATTTTTTAATGATTTTATTTTGTATTAGCTGTTATAACCAAAATTTTCAGTAAAACAGTTATATTTTCATATTTTTTTGTAATTGTTCATAATTTTATATTTCTGTTTTTAGTTTTTGTTGTTGTTTTTTTTCTTTTTTTATTTAGTTTTTTATTGTAGTTTTTTTTCTTAAATAAACTTTAAAAACGGGCAATTGTTATTTGAGGAATTGCTCATGTTAATGTAATTTTTTTTAAAAATATTTAAATTTAAAATATTCATCGACCCTAGCGTCATGTTAAAACATCAAATAATTAAATCTTTTAATTCGGTCTAATCGTTGCGAAATCTTAAACATACATAAATAAGACATAGAGGACATAGAGCCCATTATTTTTTTTGAAAATATTCTAAAAAAATAAGAAACAATTTATAAAAACACACTTCCAAAATACTTTCATCCTATAAATTCGCCTGATTAACCAAATAAAATTACATTCAAAACAGGACGATCAGGTTTTCTTACGGCCAGCGCGTCCGCTCGGTGGGCATCAAAAATAACATACAC